>PVIU01008298.1:0-84455 GCA_004026605.1 Ondatra zibethicus
AAAAAAAAAAAATAAAAAAAAAAAAATGGGTTGAATCAAAATGTAAGAGTTAGCCAAGAAGAGGCTAGAGCTAATGGGCCAGGCAGTAATTTAATTAATACAATTTCTATGTCATTATTTCGGGTGTAAGCAAGCCGAGCAGGACGGAACAAGGGGCCTTGCGCCGGGTGGCTGGGAACCAGGTGGCAAGACACAGCCCACTCTGCGTGCCTCGTACTACATATAGTATCTATTAAAAGATAGAATACATGGATATGATAGGGATATTTACAGGAGAAATCTGGTTCTAGAGTGAAACTTTGAAACACTAAGGGAAAATACACAGAGCTGTGAAGAAACAAATTTTATCCTTAAGTGAGAGGAGACCTCAAGGTTTGCAGTGACAGATTTCTCTCTTATTTTTCAGTTAATAAGAAGGTGCAAAAATCATACATAATCAAAACTTCCATCCAGACAAATACTGCCTTCTAAATGCTCGCCCTTATTCCTGAGGTAGGTACAGCCCTTACTTCCCCTCAAATAAGCTTCTTATCACAGTGGTAGAGGCTAACAGAGAGTTCCACTTACTACTGGTCAAATCCAGAGGATGAGTGACAGTAGGTGCCATACCCTATTGGGTCATCCACAGCATAACCCCTACACCTAAGTTCAGGAAACATCTTGAAAGAGGGAGCAGAAAGATTAGAAGGGAACCATGTTCAAGCTGATATCTCTTGAACATGACAGAGGCTGCAACCATGAACTCACAATATGGCCACCTTCACAAGACCTGCAAAGACCACACCAGTCAACTTGCTACATGGATAGCAAACAGGTTCCCAAGGCCCCAGCCCTAGTTACAGGCAGTCAATCAATGGGTGCTGAGAGACAGGGAGTCCTCAAAGAATAGCCCCAAGTCCTAAGTGGTCAACTCAAAACACATAAAAATAAAGGCAACACTAATAGGTTGTATGTTGTAGGTTATATTGTATGTAAACATACGTGTGCATGTTTATATGAGTACAGATAATTATAGAATAGTGTGAATTTGAGAGTGGGGACATGGGAGGAGTTGGTGGAGGCAAAGTTTCTCTTTTTTTGTTAGTACTGAGAGGGAACTTGTTGATACCAATTAACAATACAACATACCCCAAATGAAGTGCTTAGCACTGGCGCCTCATGTAAAATAGCCGAGCAGAGCTATAAAAGCAAAGTTAGTACATAATAAGGCATTTCAGATCAATGATGTTAATAAGACAGTTACTATAATCCAAGACACTGGAGAATTTTCACACTCCCTCCCCTAAGAAAAAGTTCAAGTAGAGCACAGATTAAATCTGTATTTTTTTAAACTAAACTGCAATAAAGCTGCAAAATATTTGAGCAACTGTGTTATACAGAAGGAACTGTTAAGTGCTTTAGTAGCAGTGGGATGAGGCTCCATAGCCAGCTGCTTCTGAAGGGCCTCTAGTACAGATTGGCCCTGGTGGACTTGATATGGTTGAAATCTGCATCTAATATTGAGAACCATGAATTTGAATTCCACCTTTTCTGTGTTTCATATCTCACTCAAGCTGGGGTGGGGAGCAATCAAAGCAACAGACGTAAGAGTCTGTAAGAGAGGCAGTGACTTGCCTGGCTCTTGGAACCTGGCTGATGTTTATGCTTTGCGGTCCGAGCCTCCACTCCTGCCTTTGTGTTGCAGGCCTGAGCATTCTCCCTTGGATTTTCGACTCTCCCTCTGCTCTTCCTTCCCCTCCTGTACCTGCCATCATCTTCTCACCTCTAGGGAAAACATCAGCTTTGCTAATTTCCATCTGTTCTCTCCCTCCCGGGTCTTCTCTAGAAACACTTACATACAGTGGATGTAGAATTATTTTTTTCTCTAATTTTTTTTCAGATGGAGTCTCATCCTGTAGCTGAGGCTGGCCTTAATTGTCCAATATTCCTCACTCACTCTCCAAAGTTCTGGGTTCCCAGGCATGTGCCAACATGCTGGGCTGAGAACAGCCTTTGAAAAATAAACTTTCAGAGCACTAAACATTCTTAAGCATTTTTGAAATCACAACCAAGAAATTGAAAACTAGAGTTGTAGAAGCTAACTCGATTCAGGAAATAACCAGGCTAGCAAAAAGATAAACAATTGTATTTTTATTTATTATAAGGGGAAAACTCATGAAACCAGAACAAGAAGTCCAAGATCAGCTGTGCAGCAAGAGAACCACAGAGAGAGAAAGCACCTGGGCCGTGTGCCCATTTTCCTCCAGGTCCCAGAAGGCCATATCTTAACTTGGTCTCACCTCTTAAAGATAATTGGTTAACAAATGAAACTGAAAACTAGAAACATCAATTAGAGAGAGACACCATTGCAAATGGACCCAAGGTTTGAAGTATGATTCTTCAAAAACTACTAAAGTATGATTGGTCAATCTTATCATACAAAAATACACACATACATAACAGAATAAAGCTAGAAAGGAATGGGCACACATGAGCCTAACACTTTGTCATCAAATAGAACCATGGGTAAGTTTATTGCTCTTAATTTTTAATATTTGTCCACATGAAAATATTCTAAATATCTAGTCATTGTAAACAAAAACTCCCAGAAAGAGTTAAAGAAATCAACTCTATTCCATAATTCCAGAAAGGTATTGAAAAGTCTGTGCTTTCTCTTCTTCTGGCATTTACACCAATTTCATGTGTGATGTTTTGAAACTGCTTTTGCTCACTCAATCTAAAACATTAAACTTTCCATTAATTTCCACTTAATGTTCGAGAATTATTTCACTAGCTAGAAGATGACCCAAAGGGGTCTAACATCATAATTTCATTTTATGTGTTCCACATAGTTGAACATTTAGAGATCATAATGCATGTGAAGTTATTGCTGTAATGAGAGCAATGGCATCCTGACCATTTACCTAGGGCACATTTTTGCAAGTAGAATGACTGTGTCAAATAAAAATGCTCTTATACCGGCACATATATTCTATAATTGGCCTTAATGATTTTATTTTTCAGTATGAATCATGCACAATCCTCACCTTTACAGTTTCTTTTTTCACAGAAGATCACATCCCGTGAAGTAAGGTCTTCCAAGACCTTCAGACGAGAGCTTCATCCAAGTGGTTCTCTGACTCATACCTTAAAATATATATATATCTCATCTATTCTTTGGGAGCAAAGCTAGATCAGAGACCTCATATAATGGGGACTGGAGAGGTGGCTCAGCAGTTAAGAGTACCTGCTGCCCTTGCAAACAATTCAGGTTCAATTCTTAGCACCCACATGAAGGTTCACAACTGTCTGTACTTCCAGTTCTTACGGATCTGATACTCTCTTCTGGCCTTCACAGGTACTAGGCAGGCATGTAGTGCACATACATACATGCAGACTAAATACTCATACATGTGAAACTAAAAAATACATTTTTTTAGATTTTTTTAAAAAATCTTTATAACAACCTTAAGTCTCCTAATATAAGAACTCATTAAACCTGAGGTTCTCAGAACCTAAAGCATACACAAGCACCCTTTAGATTGTAAAACACACAGCCAGGCTGCATCCCACGAGCTTCCAATTCAACAAGACAGAGTGAAGCCTACAAAGGCAGCTTGTAACAGGGCTGGTATTGCTGCTGATCTGGAATGCTATGCTAGGAACCCCCACCCTAGAGGGTTATACTGGGTTTTTATTATGTCAGGTTCAGCAGATAGCAGCACATGGTTTCGGCCATCAGAGTGTATTCTAGGAGTCTAAACAAACGTCAGAGGGTTGGCAAATAACCAAAAGATCGGAGTTTGGGGGTTAAGGTAAGAGTTAAGTCTTCTCAGGAATTCTCCAGGGTGGTTGACAATGAGAAGCCATGAAAATTGCATTCTCTATGTGTGTCTCTTCTCGCTTGTGCAGGGTTGGGACCAGAAAGAAAGCAAAGTAGCTATTAGGTTTTGCTAATTCCCTACCCACCTCGCCATCAAGCCAAGCAGAAGGCTGAGAAGCAGAGAACCCAATAGTTAGAAAGTGAACGGGAAACTCTGAAAAGCAAGTTGTTGCACTACCAGGGCAATGAGGCCCTTTGCGTCAAATACCAAATGCTCACGAGCCCCTACGCAGGCTTAACTATACATAATGAGAATCTGCTGGTCAATCAAAGGAGACTACACACACAAATTCAATGCCCAGACCACCTGGCTTAGCAGAATCTATGGATACGGAACAAACAACTTCTGTTGAAGCTGTTTCAAACAAACAGAAATAAAGTGCTCAAATGTAATTAACACCCGGTCCTAGGTCACAGGTATAAAGTGCATTTGCTATCAGGCCGTAGAGACCATCTCCACTGGCCTCATATAACACTGTAGGCTTACACAGGTCTTCCCTGGGGGAAGCAAAGTGCCCTGTTTTGTGTCTATGAGCAACTTCTGAGTAAGGCCTAGTCAGTGGTTTCTGATATAAAACACTAAACAAGCTTTTAAGCATTTCTTTGCTTTTTGCTTCAGGGTCCGAGACAGTTCATTTCCACAATTTTTCAACTCCAGAACTAGCTTTCAAACATAACTTAACCATGATTCAGATTGAAGTGTCCAGTTTACACGGTGAACCCAACATACCCCAAAACATCCTTAGCTAACACAAAACTCCGAATGATACTCTCGCTACAGCATGCCAGATCGCATTCAGTTTCTTTCACTTTTATGACAACATAGCCACATGCATTTCCCTTGTAGCCTAGGAAGTTGCAATCCAGTTTGGGAACCTATGGCAAGATGGATATAAAATCCTACACACATATATCTCACACAAAACCAGACCTCAAAACAGACAACAACAAAGCCTTACCGTTTCCTAAGCGGGGAAACAAAGCCGAGTACTCATTTGCTCAAGCTGCAATAACTTGGTATCAGGAAGGGCCTGCCGGTGCCTAACCCATTCCACCTGGTCTAATCTCCACTGGTGTAAGTCTTCCCTTTGGTAATAAAAGAGAAGTCATGGCTGACTTCATGATTGAGATCCACTCCAACCAACAGCAGCTTCTGGGATGATACAGATGCTCTCTGTGCTATCCAGTACAAGAGCCCCTAAGCACTTGTGACCATTTGTAATATGACTACAGTGACCCAGGAATTGGAGCTTTTAAACCTTAATTCATTTAATTTAGCTGTCAAAAGAACATGGTAGTTGTTAAAGTCTACCATGTTCGGCAAAGCAGATCCATGGTCTCTCCAAAGCATTTACTAATTCCACATGGAAGATTTTAGCCAAGCTAAAATTTAAAACTTCTCAGTCTGAACTAGCAAGCTAAAATACCACTGGCATTTGGGACTGTCGAAGCAAACTGGGACTGTACAGAGTTCTTCAGAGACTAGATGCCCCATCCCTGATCTACACCGCCTAGATTTAGCAATGCAGTGGGAGGGACTTGACCCTCGGTCTAGCACCTGATCTCAATCTCAACACTCACACTGCAAAGCATCATGGAACGATGTTTATGTCTTCCACCTGTGTTTCTCCTTCCTGCAGGCTACCTAGAAAAATCTCCTCCTCATCAATATGTACACACACACATACATCACTGCTAGGAGGATTGGTCCTCATCGTCAATATACACACACGCACACACGTCACTGCTAGGAGGATTGATCCATAAGTGATTATCATTTACCTTTCTCATTCCTTTTAGCAATTTAATGAATGACACACACGGACAACAGAAAGATATTGTTTAAAAGAAGCAGCCTGTCCCTGATTTTTTTTCCCAAAAATCTTCCTTTGCTCTCTTACTAGTGACAAATAATGTCACAGTTCATGGGCTTCTATAAATGGCACAGACAACTCCAGCCTTTGTCTCAAGGTCACTAGGTAAATTGTCCCCTGGCTTAACCTCCTAATAGTTACCACGGCATCACATGTCCACTGGCCCTCTGAAATTCATTGTAAAACCCAGAAATGACACATCTCTGACAAATCCCCCAGTCTCTTTTCTCTAGGCTTGTGCGCGACCAGTGATCTAAGAGAAATAGCCACGACACAGTTCAGATTTTCTCTCAAACAAGCTACACTTGTGACCAAGTCTGGTTAATGGAAAATTAAGCAAATGAAGCTCATCTTCCAGTAGATTCTTCTCTTCTGCTAGCACTCTAGGTCCATTAAATGTCTGTCACCAAGTACCTAGCTACCTCCTGCTGGGCAGAGTCTCATTTTAAGACACATTACCCTGACGCAGCACCCTACCTTAAATATATGATTCACCATTTAGAAGCCCTTAACAGTCTCCTGTTACCAAAATACATCTCCCCTAAGCACAATTTATAAGGCCTTGCTAATAAAAGCAGCATCCCTGAGATCTGAATCTCATAAACAAAGTATGCACTCAGCTATAATGGCACTACAGAAATTAGGCCTTAACTTATTTCATGCTTCAAATTCTGCACCTTACATCAATTTTCAGAAAATATCTTTTGACTTGGAGATATTTTCAAGCTCTTTAATCATATAGAGACTTCCTCTGCCTACAGCTACAGTGATGCCCATAATACATCCTAATTAGCTGCCTCAAAAATCCACATAATTAATATTTCCCCTCTATGGGCTGACTAATAACTCTTCTGGCTGCATATGCAAGAATTTTTCTGGGCTTCCAAAGTAGTTAAATTGATCTGATCCGAGTAAGGAGTGTGATCCTTGATATTGGGTTTCTACCTTATTCTGTCCTGTGCTCCGCACAACCACAGTCAAGTCCATTCCAGCAGGCAAACATCATTGCATGGAGGTTGTCCTTTGCAAGGTTGCTTGCAGCAGATCCAAAGGTGGAAGAGGGTGCAAACTCTAAGGCCAGATCTATCAGCAGTCTCTACCCAGTGTCTCTCAGCAGCCCAGGCAATACAAATATAACTCACTGTTTTAGTCAGGGTTTTCTAGAGGAACAAAAACCTATAGATGAATCTATATATAGAGAGAAAAATGATTTATTAGAATGGCTCACAGGCTGTTGTCTAGCTAATCCAAAGGAATTTACAGACTGAATCTATACATAGAGAGAAAGGGAATTTATTAGAATGGCTTACAGGCTGAGGGTCCAGCAAGTCTAAGGATGGCTGTCTACCAAGGAAGTTCCAAGGATATAGTAGTTGTTCAGTCCACAAGGCTGGATGTCTCAGCTAGTCCAGTATATGCCAAAATCCAAAGACACAGGCCAGTGAAGGAATGGACTTGCCAGTGAGAGTGACAGCAAACTGACAAAAAGAGCAAGCTTCCTCTCCCAGGTCTTTACACAGGCTGCCTGCAGAAAGCGTGGCCCAGATTAAAGGCGAACTTCCCACCTCAAAAGATCCAGAATTAAAGTTGGTCTTCCCACTTTAAATGACTTAATTAAGAAAAACTTCCCTAACAGGTGTACCCAGATGCTGAGACTTTAGTTCATTCCAGATGCAGTCAAGTTGACAACCAAGAACAGCCATCACACTCACCATGAACTTTTAGACAATGAAATTAAAGAGGTTCATGAAATTTCAGAAGGGTCGCTGGTCCCATGGGGAAAGATGGGTGCTTAAGCACATGATCTTGGCACTCCTTCCTGAGAGCTGTGCATCCCAGGCATCCCCTATCAAAGGGATTTTCCCCCAGGGACACCATGCTTTCCACTGTTCCGAGGGACTTAACATATCAAGACCCTCCCCTCCATGAATTTATTGGACCAGAACTTGTGATCAAGATCAGCAATATAAATTTGTTTTGACCACCTATCAACTCTAAGAATTTTCTACCTGCTTCCCCTTGACCTTCAATGCAGCATTAATAAGATCCTGCCAAAAGTGAAGGCCAAATAATGTCACCTCAGGGCCTCCCATATGCTTTTCGCACCACTTAGGACAAAGTGGTGCTATAATCTATACATCCAGCCAGACCCTGTCCCCAAGTTCTCTGACCTCATCCTCTGTTTCCGGCCACTCTTTGCTTTGCTTCAGTCACTGAAATGACCCACTTGCCCTTCCTTAAACAGACTTGGAGATCTCTGACCTATAAGCCGAGCTGTCCCCTCTTTCTAGCATTCCCTCCCACCATGCTTATAACTCTAATTTCCCCTCTTTTTTTTTAGAATGAAGACATCCCACTACTTTCAACCTAAGCTGTAAAAAACTTTAAAACACTCACACACACATTGTCCCCCTCCTGCTTTATCTGCATAATTTATTAGTACTTCTCATGCCATATAGTTTGTCCCTCCCCCCACAGCTGATGTAATGTCCACAGTATTTCTGGTCACCACTGCAGTCACTAATGCACAGACTTAGTCAACCTTCACAAGACTTTCCCATAGTAAACTGGGAAATGTCCTTTATCACAATAATCATGGTAAAAAGTATTCACATCTCCACCAATCACTTTTCTCATCTGTTGAACTCAAACATTGCAACTCGTCAAACTCTTGTAAGATCGGATCTTATGTATTCAATGCACAGAGTAGTCTTGGCTGGAGAAGCATCAGATAAATACTACCATCATCATTATCCTTATCCTTAGAACAACTCTTTTGGAAGCCACAGACTCAGGTCCATTGCCTCAGGATGCCCTATGACAGGGAACGCAGTGGATCTTCCTGGTAAAGCATCATGATTTGTATCCCAGCATTTACGAATCTGAATGCCCCTAAGAATGAGGCCCGCGGAAAGACAGCAATGACCCTTCTTCCAGATCCAAGGGCTGCCTCTTCCTAGGCTCTAATGAACCCCAGATGAATACTAGTGTAAATATCCACTCCCCTGAGGCACAGACCTAGGCCCAAACCACATCACGGTATTATTTAACCAGAATTCATGAGCCAATATCGATAGTGGGGATTTCCATTTAGTTTACTTTTTTTTAAATAATAATTTAAAAAGGTGAACCAGTTCTGTGGTGTTGGGTATGTTTCTTAAAAACGTGCCTGTTTTTAAAGAATAAATAAAATCATATCTGCCCCTTAAGGTTGTACTGTGATTTAATGAATACATACAAAGTGCTAAGAACAGTGCCTGGCAAAGCAAAAACTGCTATGAATTAGTTGACTCATATTTCTATTCTTGATATATTATAGAGGGTCCAGATCTCAATGCATTTTCTGACTAAGTGATTGAATGGATAAATCCATCCAATGTTTTTCTCATCCAGAATCTGAGATGCCTGGATTACTACAACACCCACAAACAAGAACCAATAATAGAAATCAAGAGAGAATAAAGTATATCAAAGATCAGGCGTTTCCTTGGAGAGGTGGCATAGTATGGGTCTGGTAATGGACCAGGGCCTCCAGGAGGCATCCATCAATTCCAATCCTGAGCTCCATCAGAGGAAATGAAGCCCACAAGCATAAATTAGCAACAGGCCTGATGGTCCTGATTTGTGTTCACTTTGTAATTTCCTGTCCTACACAGCTGTGTGCGCAGATTGAACGGAATGTCACTGATAGATCAGGAGCCACATGAAATAGAGAAATTGCCTAAAATAGAGCTCAATCCTGGATTCAGTTGACCTCCAGCTAGTCACAGTCCCTCTAGAAAAGGAGCAAAGGAGGAGAGCCGCCATTTCAATTCTGCTACTTAATGATACTGTAACACCAACTTGGAAGTGGCAGGAGCAGTCAGATCACAGTCACAAAGCTGGGGGGGGGGGGCATAAAGCAGAGTAGGAAGAAATGAGAGCAAGTTGTATTTCTACACTTTCACCTAAGAGCCAAGCAGTGAAGGCTGGAAAGGCTACCTTTTTTTGGGCAGCAGAGGACCCAACCCCGTGGGAGGAAAGTCTCTTCCTGTAGGAAGAACCATCTAAGTAGCTGGTGCTTTGGGTTATCATTAAGACACAGAAGCCAGCGTGACTAAAACACTAACAAGAAGTTTCATCTAGAATGCTTTAGCTTGATCTGTTCAACAAATCCACCGTGGAAGTATTAAAATTGCTCTCGTTACACAGTCAAAACTAAGAGAAAGTGACCTTGACTTCAGTAAATGTGAGGTTTGGCTGGGACCCTCAGGCACTTTACTCTGAAGACCTAATCTCACTTTTCTGCCTGTACCTCACGGGGCAAGTCCTCCTCTCTAACTCATCTTTGAAGGGATAGAAATTCATCTATTAAATTTACTTCAGACTTCCACCACCAGCCAGAAACAAAAGGGAAGAATGAGCAAAGGGAGCTTCTAGAACGTGATGAGGAGAACAGCTGTGGGCCCAGGACCCACCTGGAACTCCTCCATCAAGACTTTTGTCAGAGAAAGGCAGAGGCTGTGTTTTTAATGTACGTGCTCCTCAAAGCCCTTGTGTTGTAACTAAATACTGTGTGAAACAGTTAAGAGAGCCTTTGGCAAAGTGACTGTCACCAGCCTTCCATCCTCCTGCTCCTGCTTCATGCCCTGAATAAGGGGCCAAAGGGAACCACACACCTGTCCGCCATGTCAAGATCAACAATGAAGTACTTCACCGTCTCCCCTAGACTCCAAAACTGCCTCTGCCTTGATTGTGGACTTCCTGGGCTCCGGAACTGTGAGGAATAAATTTCTACTATTTGCATATAATTTACACGTTATTTGGCTATGATAAGAAAATGCTAAGACTGGAGGACCATAACATCTCAACAACATGAGTAGCCATGAACCACTCCACTGTGGCTGCTGGGGACTAGAGTGAACTGACTCCGGAAACTGAAAACACAGAAACAAAATCCTAGGTAGAAAAATGTGAAAGACGCGGCTTGTCTTCAAAACTCAGGTTTTGATAAATATTTGAAGCCCACATATCAAAAGTAGCTGAAATAGCCATCCCGGTCAGAAAAAAATCATGTGTTCAAGAAACCAAACATTTATGTATTTTAGTAAATGAATGTGCTTTAAGTAAATAGGCTGAAATTAAAGGATTCTAGAGCACAATTTGAATATTATTTACCATATTCATAGGATTTAACTTTGTGTGAGTGTTTCACAATAAGGCTGTGTTTTTCCCCTAAACTTGCACCAGATTGACTCACACTTCCTCTTATTGTCTGTGAGAACCAATGTTTACACTAGAGGAAAACACAGACTCTGGTAGATCTGCTTTCCTTGAGCGGGCCCAACTTTGAGAAGGAAGATTAAAAAACAAACAAAATCTTTACAAAGCCTAACACAGAGACTTGGTTCAGTCAGTCACAGTGACTCCACTTTGGCTACTCTGGGATCTTGGTTCTGTGGGCTTCATGGACCAGGGACCACAGGGAGGTGAGATGCTCACAATCTTGGTTCTGTGGGCTTCATAGACCACGGACCTCAGGGAGGTGAGCTGCTCACACCTCTTTCCTCCTGAGCAAACTTCCCAGGAAATACACTTAGGTTTTACTCTATAAGAGAATCCCATGTTTTCCAGAAGCCTGCCATGAAGAGTCAGGATGGGGCACAGGTCCCCAGAATACCTTTCCTAGCTCTACCTGGCCCACACCTCCCAATCGCACCTCTTTCTTTGTAAGGATTGTGCCTGCGTTCATCCCTTTGCTAGGACTGAGCCTTTTAAACTTAGCAACCCCGATGAGGTACGCGTCATTATCATTCCCACCTTAAAGATAAAAAGAGAGAATTTGCTCATCCCACAGTCATCCAGCTAGCTCTAGCCGAATAGAGCCCAGATTTGAATCCAGATGGCCAGAGCCTAGAGGCCACTGTGTTCTCACATCTTAGCTTTGTCTTCCTCCAAATGCCTGGGTGATAACTGTGGAAGGGCTGAAGCTACACTGCATAGCCAGTGTGTTTGAGATCGTTCTCTCTCTTTATGCTGAAATGGAAGGCATCGCTGCCGAGAGCGCTTACCCAAAGAAGCACGATTTTCACAACTGACCCCAGGGTTGCTGTCCTAGCATGTACCCTACTAATAAAACATCCCTTAGAAGTTGACAGCAGGTTTCTTACTTCTTGAAAAAGGGGCCCTCCTGCCTCAGACATTCTAGTCTTCTGTCTTACTATATGAAGGGGTGCCCAGCCCTGCAATTAACTCTGGTGCCTGCCTCCTTCATTTGCTGGATGCTTTTGGGGAAATGAATCACCCTGGGAGGTGCACCCACATATTTTCACAGCATGTGTACACTTAGTTCAGAAAGAACACATTTGCAGAAATAACAGGACTGCGCTCACTAACGGAGGGAAGAAGTGTAACTCTAGGTTATAAAAAATAAAAAACAACAGGCCTTCCTTTCCCTTTCTTGGTAACGTTGCAGTTCAGCCTTTCAGCTGCGGGGTTAGGGATGGTTGCTTTCCTTTAATTTATTATTTGTGTTGCTGTTGCTAGCAAGCTTTGATGTTATGGAGCAGAGGAAGACACAGATGCCTGAGGATACAGGATGCTACTCTGGCTCCACTGTCTCCTGGTTTCCCTGGAGCTCACCCACTTACCTGTGCACTGGAATATGCAATATCTATAAAGAACAATAAATTTTATCTCAGGGACAAAGAGAGGAGAACTGGTGGGAATAAAAAAAAACTTCCCTGAGCCTCAAACTATCAAAGCTTAGGACAGTCTACTGCATATTATTAATATAAATGTCATTCACTAGTTGTTCACCCAAGAGTGGCTGGTCACCTGATACCTGCGAGGCACCACGGAGGCTTTGAGGATGAGTGCGTGACAGATAGATGCTGTGGCTTGTTTATTCACTGCCATCACCCACTCCAGCTTGTTGCTTAGATAAAATAAGCTGTGTAGCATTCAACCCTCAGGGAAGGCAAACCCACTTCAGTGGAATATTCTGAGTCAGGTATCAGGAAAGGGAGGTCGATGTGTGAGAGCTAGGTAATTAACAGTTTTGTGAATTTAAAAAGTGCTCATAAACATGTCATCATTTACATAATGTCTATGGATAATTTCCTGCCGCAATAGCAGAAGTGACTAGCTGTCTCAGGGAACATGTGGCTTGCAAAACTGCAGTATTTACCATCTGCCTCTTTGGAGAGAGTGTGCTGACCTCTGACCTGAGACAATCAGTTTTAAAGTGAACATGTGATCTGATCTGCTATTGATAAATGTCATTAAAGGAGTTCACCGGAGGCAATTGGAGGAAAAGATTTATTTCCCTCCGTAGGCCATCGGTATGTGATAGCTAGGAGGGCAGCAGGCATCTTTATTCATAAGATAAGCCAGTCTGAGGATGTCCAAAGTACGCCAGGGCAAAATAATGGGATAACTGAGTCCTTTACAATAGCTCTGAGCTGCTTAAAAGAGACACACTTAGAACCTCTGTATTTCCCATTATATACAATAGGTTAATTTTTTTCCTCTTGATGACTGGCTCCGTCATCTGTAAGGGTTGATCCTTTACAAAACAACCTTCCCTTATGATAATAATATTCTTTGCTCTAAAATCTGCTGTTGCTCATCTGATATTTAAGTAAAGCCATTCCAACGTTCTTGTGATTTGTGCTAGCATGAAAATCTTGTATTTACTCTTAATCCATTTAATCTCTCTGTTTCTAATGTGTTTCTTGTTGGCAGGTGTGCTGGCTAGCTTTTCTCTCAACTTGACACAACCTGGAGTTATTTTGGAAGAAGGAGCCTCGATTGAGAAAGATGCCCTACCAGATTGGCCTGTAGGCAAGCCAACGGTCTGTTTTGATGATTTGTGTGGGTGAGCCCATTCCACAGGAGGTGGTGTCACTCCTAGGGTGGTCCTGGGTGGTATAAGAAATCAGGCTGAGAAAGAGCAAGCCAAGTTTTATTTCTAAAGTCCAATTAATAGATTTATAACATCTAGATGATGAGCTAGAATAAAGAAAAAATCAAAAGTGATTATTTCTGCACACCCAGATTGTCTTCTGTTTGGAAAACAAACCAGCAGCAATCATTTATCATCAATCACTATGTATCATGCAAACTTGATGTGTGTTCCTTTATTCTCAGTTCAGAGGTCAGTTTGTACCAGCACTGCCACATATGTCTAAGTGATGCCTCGTGCTATGACTTCCAGATGGCTACAACACTAGACGACGGGACTCTTTCAGCTCCGCTACAATGAGTGACAATGTGATCTGCTAACGGATGAAATGTCATCATGATCGCATGTGAAGAGCAACTCCCAAGCACTCTCCTCTCTCGACACCTAAGAACTCCTTGCGTGTATCACTTCCGTTTTCTAAGACCTTGTGCAATCATGACTTGCATGCATGTCTGTTTAGCCTGTAAGATCTTCAGCTAATTGGTAACAGTGAGTATGCCCCCACAAGGCTTTGCACCTTTCAGCACCTTGCATAACTGAATAATAACGTATCACTGAAGAATTAAAAGGTAATGGTGAAAGAAATATAGGCAGCAGATGAGAAAGACAATGGCCAATGGGCATAGAAGTTATTTGAGTCCATTCCTATTTCCTTCACTCTCCAGGAGAAACCCACATGTGTATTTCACAAGTCAGCTGTAGGAAAACACCTGACATTAGCACTCCAGTCCAAACAAGACGAAAACGTGGGCTACGTAAGGATTGCTTGATATTTGAAACCTTGACAACCTGCCATATCAATAATGTACTCTTAATTGATATCACACCGATACCATTCTAGAACATTGTTTCCATTCCTTTGAAGATACACTGAAAGTCCTTCTGGGTGGCAGACAGTAGGGACATAAAGAGCTGAGTCAGCCTGGTAGACTTTCCCTGGGAGAGGAATTACTAATGGGCAAGAAGCCTACAGGAAAAACAATGAAGGTAGAAACTATTGTTTGCAAAAAGATTTGATCTCAGGAGTAACATGGCATTCATTAGTTCTTCTTGAAGAGACCCAGGACTCATGCATGCCAAGAGACATATTATTAATCATAATCCAAACTCACATTTTATGGAGTTTCCTTCTTAAAGGGTCTGGGACCAAACTTTTCCCACAAGCATGAAAACGTGACTGACATGTCTCATTTTCTTTCGGCACAGACTCCTCACTTTGTTCTGTGTCAAATCCCAAAGATAACCCAGAGTTCTTACTTTCAACTTCAGGTGGGGAAAGAATGCTTATGAAAACAAATTGTCCTGTCATGAAGAAAGGTGTTTTCTCTAAGTTTGGAATTCTACTAGCATGATCAAGTAAATTCTTAAGCCAAGGCTCTAAATTTTAGTGAAAATTTCTTAGAATGACATAGTATTTAATGTCCTAACATGAACCATCCCAAAGGTTTGTGGCCCAAAGGACAAATATTCAGAAGAAAATGGGCTGATAGTTCAGTCTCAGTCTCTTGGGAAGTTGCTAGCAGTCAGGCACCAATTGGGCTCCAGTCCTTTGAAGGCTGAAGTGGGCACATATAATTCACTCCCGAGGTGGCCATTCACAGGCTGTCCGACCTCAGAAAGCCTCAGTTCCTCTTTGTGTAGACCAGTGATTCTCAACCTTCCTAATGCTGCGGTCCTTTAATACAGTTCTTCATGTTGTGGTGACCACAATCATAAAGTTATTTTCATTGCTAATTCATAACTGTAATTTTGCTACTGTTATGAATTATAATGTAAATATCTGTGTTTTCTGATGGTCTTACGTGACGCCTGTGAAAGGGTCATTCCACCCCCCTAATGGGGTCACGACCCACAGGTTGAGAATCACTTGTGTAGATTCAATAGCACATGGTGCTATTGAATATGCAAGCAGCTTAGTAATTAGATTTCTCCAGAGAGAGTATTAGAAGACCTAGCAGAAGCTCTGGTGTCTTTTCCAATCTGTTCTTGGAAGTTACCCACTGCCAGTCTTGCTATACTCTTCTGTTCATTGAAGACAGCCCTGATCCAACATGGAAAACTTCTCAAGGGCTTGACTACCAGAAAACAGGGCTTGTGGTTAAAGAGTCTCAGAGGCTGTATGCCAGTGTTTGTGCTCTAGCCTCAATCTTGAGCCTACTGTTATAATGAGATAATATGCAAGGGTTTCAGAGAGATAGGATGAATGTTCTTTACATGTGCAAGGAATATGAACTTGTGATTATGGATTGGCCTAAACCAGTGCATCTCCCAAACACAAACGTACCTGTCTATCCCACTCCTAATGTTCTCACATGTGAATAAGACTCCCTTTCATCAAGAAGTGAGAGCACAAGCCTTTCATCCCAGCATTTAGGGAGGCAGAGACAGGTAGATCTTGTGAGTTTGAGGTCAGCCTGGTCTACGAAGCAAGTCTTCAGAGAGCCAGGACTACACAGAGAAATACTATCTCAAGAAAAGAAAGAAAGAAAGAAAGAAAGAAAGAAAGAAAGAAAGAAAGAAAGAAAGAAAGGAAGGAAGGAAGGAAAGAAAAAGAAAACGTAGGATCTGTATTTTATTTTACACTTGAGTTGGGGTGGGAGTGTCTGCCCCAACTATTCTGTCTGACTATGACAGAATTGGAGCTATATAAACTTCTGAGGCTAGAACCTAATAACCATGTAGTTCCTGTCTCAGAACAGCTGTCCTAAAATAATGCAACCATGTTGAAATGATAGCCAGTCCATGTCAAATGGTCCTACTTAAGTGTTTTCACTGACAGTCCTCATTTAGCCTCTCAGATGACAACCAACACCAATGGTCACTCAAAGGGGAAGATATTGCCTTAGCTACTTTTTTATTGCAGTGACAAAACAACATGACCAAGGCAACTTAATTTGGACTTAGTTTAATTTGGACTTACAATTTCAGAGGTTTGTAGTCCATGATGATGGGGCAAAGGAATAGCAAAGATTTCACAACTTGATCTACAACCAGAAGGCAATAAGAAAGACACTGGGAATGATATGAGCCTTTTGAAGCCTCAAAGCCCAACTCCACCAAGGCACAGAGCTTCTAATCCTTTCCAAACAGTTCCACCAACTGAAGACCAAGTGTTCATACATATAAGCCTATGGGGCCATTCTCATGCAGATTACCATATTTCACTATCCCTATAGGCTTGTAGTCATATCATAATGCAAAATAAGTATAGCCCAACTTCAAATATCCCTATAGTCTTTCATAGTCTTAACACTGCTTAAAAGTCTAAAGTCTCTTCCGAGACTCAAGACAAGATCTTGTAATCATTCATGCTAAAAGCCATACATTCTGACACCACTGAAATTGTCACATAGGTGTCTAATAAAAAGGATACTACAACAAATGGGCCTAAATAAAGAAGAAGATAAGAATTTTGGGACATATTGCTTTTTAAAGTTTTTACTTGTCATTTGATTTTTTAAATAGAAAAATAAATAACCAAAGAACTGTTTCATAGCCAGAAATGAAAGGAGTAATATATTAAAATTCTAGTTTATAATTTTCAGGAATTTTTATTGGTATGCTGTCATGGACAGATTTTGAGTTTTGCTTTGATTTTCAGTGCTGGGGGTTGCATCATATATGTTAAGGCCATCATATACATTAAGTAAGCACTTTACTCCTAGGCTGTACCCCAGATCCAATGTGCTGTGAGATAATACTCTTGTACACTGAAATGCCATCTTAAACAAGTTTTCTGACATTGATCCTAATTCCTTGAACCTTTACGTAACTATGGAGTATACTTGCAGAACACTTGATTGCTCCAGCCGCCAGCCGAAGTATGGAGATCCAGCTCAGGGAAGCTCGCTCAGAGTACTAAGCCAAACCAGAAGCTGTTCTCAGCCATGACTCACAGAGAAAGAGCTATCTGAAGCCCTGGGGGATGCTTTACAACTCCAACTGTCCAATCATCTCTGAAGAGTCAAGGTCGACATTTGGAAGCACTGTCTGTTGTAAGGAATCCTCCCTCCTTTTCCATAAGAGGCCCTCCAAACAGCAAGCTTGGCGTCTAACCAGAACACAGAACTGAGGCCTCGGATTTTTGTCTAGAACTACTTGGAGTTTTGATGGGAACTCTTAAGACTGCCAAGGTAGTTTCCAAATCGCTACCTAGGGTGACCAAGGGAAATGAGGCATCCAACATAACACTGTAACATACTGCTGAGATCCCTTAAGTCTAACCTGAGACTCTAGCTGGATCTCCCTAGGACCATCCATACCCTCAGGACCCTGCAGCTACACAAAGCCCTGATGGAATCAGGGTGAGCTGTTCTTCCTAAATGTCCTTTCCCTGTGTCTTCTAGCCTTCCAATCTAACTCTTAAGAAGCATTGTCCTAACCCTGCTCCAACTGTAAATTTTCTGCCTCCATTTTTTAATGGCAATCACGAGTTCTAGCTTGGCCTGAAATGTGGAGCTATCCTTCCTGTTTTAATGTATTTCCTGTGGGGCGTGGACAAGATACCTTGGAATAAAATACAATCCAGGGAAAATGGACAGCAATGCCAGGAGGGTCCGTGACTCAACCATGTATGGAGGGTTGTACTCAGACCTCCTTCCCTCCACCACGAGCTGTCTCCCTTCGTTTCTGACCATTTTTCTCACTCGGAGTTTTTGCACCATTTAAAGTTACAAACAGTTTTCCTTCCAAATTATACCTCTTATGTCTTCCCCACAGTGGCTGTCACCTCCAGTCTGTCTTAAGCACGGAAATATCTTTGATTTATTGTTGTGTTTTGTTTTGCCTGCATAACTAGCCCAGCAAAGCCAAGTATCTCTGAGCAGCAGCCCCGAAACTTACCCCTCTACACATAAACTCAGGCTTCTCTGCTAATTTAACCCTCTTGCTCCCCCCCACACCCATTTTTTTATTGCCTTCTGAACCATCTGTATGTGGTGGGAAAGCAACATTGAAATCCTTCATGTGTTATTTGATGGTTTTTCTTATCACGAGCAACCCCAGATGCCTCCTGAACTGATTTTATATATTCAGTAAAGTGTTTTCAACTAATCTCCTCAGCATATGAATCCCAGGTTCCTTATGAACTTGTGTCATTTTAAGTTTGTGGTAAGGATGCCATGATAGTAAGTTGCCCTTGTAATAATGGCTGCTGTTTCTTTCAGGTCACCTATATTTAGAGAGGGGTCATAGAAAGTTCCTTGCTGCTTATTAATATCTAATAGCCTGTTATTCCCATAAGTAGAAACAAAAAAAATTAGCAATTGCGATTTGACAGTGACATCAACACCTGTCTGGCTAATGAATTCCTTGGCAAGTGCATGCTCCAAGAGAGAGAGCAATGTCACCTTTAACATAAATGGCTTTTCTTAGACTGCTGTAGTTGCGCCAGGGGAAAGTAAGATCGGTGAATAACAAATGAAGAACGGCTGCAACTGCGTAATGGAGAACACCGAGCTGGGAAGTCTCTTGCCATTTCTGCCTACCGGACTGTGCTCCTGACCATGAATCATCACGGTGCCAACAACCATAACCTCACAAGAATCTTTGGATCCATCAGCGCAGGTAACGCCTTCAAACTAAAGTACTCTTTCTAACATTAGGAGGAGATGGCCTAAGGAATCCACAAGTACGTCTTCCAACTAAAGCCACCAAGCTTGGGGAGTCACCACACACGCGCACAAAGAGAGCAGACTTGACAAAACCAGCGTGTTTGCAGCTCCTTTCAGCTGAGACGCTGCATGGTGCATCACACGGTGAACCGCAAGAAACACTTGGAACACAACAATAATGAAGCAACCACTCTCCAATAACTGGAACTCTGGCCTTCAGCCACAATATCACTGTGGTATTTTCCCCCACTTAATTGAGGTGTAATTGACAAATAGTAAATAAAGTGTACACTGTGATATTTTGATATATATGCTAAATTAATCACTGCTATCAGGATAGTTAATATATCTACTACTTTACACAGTTATTGCTTTAGGCATGGTGGTGAGACTACTTAAAATCTAATCTATTGGTAAAGTTTAAATATATAATGCACTATGAACTATAGCCACACAGATATATAATAGAATATATATAGCATAAATGTAGTATGTATATGTAATAGAAAACCAATGCAACAACCTATGGACACTTCATTTGATTTCATATCTAAGCTGTTGTAGGTGATTTCACAATAAATAAAGGACTGAAAATATGTTCTGAGACACTGTCATGCTCTGGAAATACATTAAGAAGTGAACTTGTGAATTCTACAATGATTCTAGCCTTGATCTTTTGAGGTCCCTCCAATTGGTTTCCACAATGATGCTACTTACATTCTTCCTAACGATGGTTCACAATAGAATAGCTGCTGTTCTTACTCCTTTTAATAACAGCTTCTCTGATGGGTTTAAGTGTGAAACATTCCCTAGGCTTGTGCTTTACAAATGAACCTAAAGGTGATTTGGTACTGTCCTGGGAGGTCGTGGAACCTCTGGGATGTAAGGGTTAGCTAGATGATATGGGACACTAACAGTGGACCATAGAGGTTCTAACCTGACCCCACTCCCTGGCCAATCTCTCTATTCCCTGACCATCAAGATACAAGCTCTGCCACCATCTATTTCCCACCATTCTGGACCTTCTTAATTCATGAGCCAGAATGAACCCTTCTTCCATTAAGCTATCCCCAATAAGTATTTAGTCTTGTGAACAGTAGAAGTAACTTACAAAACCATGCCACAATGAAGTTTCAATTTTCATTGTTTTATGATTCATGATAGCATACCTTTGCATACACTTTGGTATGTATTCTTTTCTGAAATGACTGTTCAGGTACTTTATGTCTTTATAAATCAGGTCCTCTGCTTTCCTTGCTATTGAATTATCTGGTGGGACATATGTGTTACTTGTTCTTTTGTCAACTTGACACAAGATAAATTCATATAAGAAGAGGGAACCTCAGCTAAGAAAATGCCCCACAGATTTGTCAAGGCCAGGGTGAAGTAAGACCTTTCCTTGCCAAGTTGCTTTTGGTCATGGTCTTTATCTCAGCAATGGAAATCAAAACTAAGGCAATGTATATTTTATATCAGTCACTCACTAGGTACATGGTTTACAAATACCGTCTCACACTTTTCACAGTTCTGTACTTTGCATTGTGTCCCCTGCTGTTTAGAGGCTATTAACGTGGCTGCAACAATCTGAGGGGCCTGCACGCTAAAACCAGGAACTACTAGACTAGAAAAAAAACTTCCAGGGTTCCCCTGCTTGTGAAATGCCAAAGACCGACTCATAAATGGAGCTCAACAGCTTCTGCATTTGTCCTATCTTTGCTGCAGAGAGAGCCGAAGGCAGGGCAGGGAGTGCTAACATAAGGCCACTTTCCACTCTCCATACAGAGCGCTGTGGAGAAGCAAAGCTGCTTACCGCACGGAGGCCAGAAAGCAGCAAAGGAGACCAGAGGACTGAATTTGTCTTCAATGCCATGCTCCTGGGAGCTCCTCATTTTAACCATCTCACAAAATAGTGCCAACTTCTGGGGACCAAGCCTTCTCCACTTTGAGCGTGTGGAGGACATTCTTCCACTCAGCAGCACTCCCAGCCCCAGTCAGAGCTTTGACTTAGCCCATCAGCTACATATGGTCTGGCTGGCATTTACTAAGCAAACAGCTTCATATATGGATGTATGTTTGAAGAGAAGGATACGGGTAACTTGTAACAGTAAAGAACATATATAGATGCATGTATTGAGCACACACATATACATATATGTACATATATGTGTGTATATGTATGAGAACATATTAGATACATATATTGATGCACATACACATATATGCCCCTTTGACAAGTCAACTATCTAAAATGCTGTCACTCAAATCTTCTTTTGTCCTCTAGAATCTTATTTTAGAGCAATGTTTAGAAATGGGAGGCACCGTCCCTTCTCTAGATCACTGCACTTTCAAAGAGCCGCTGTTGTCACAAACATTCTTCCGCATAAATAGACCCAGCCATTGTAATTTGGTGGCATATTTATACAGCCATAATTGATGATAATCTCTGGAGAATATTTCCATTTCTCTTCATTTTGTGGAAATGTTATGACCCAACTGCAAATGTGCCTCTGCTCACTAAGCAGTGTGTCACTTTCAGACTCCCTGTGAATGTGTATTAAATTGAAGGAACAAAATCACCAAGCAATTTCACTAATCACCCAGCTAATTATAAAGAGAAGTGTACCACTAAATGTTGTGCCTTGAATATAATCCAAAGACTAGCACAGCAACCTAACAAGAACCCATGTTCTTGACAAGAGAATGACATGCGACCTTTGGTCCAGAGAATTCCTCGGGGATTATTAAAATCACTGTGAGTTCAATATTACTCATAGGTCATGTTAGTTACTGGCAGCAAGTTCCAAAGACTATATATACTGTTCAAGTGTTGGTGTGGGTCTCATTTAGGGAGTTGATCTGGGGTGCTTGTTATTTTCATGTATAAGATGCTGTTAAAAACTCCAAAACTTAAACAAGATTCACTTGTCCACTGAGTCTGGGTTCCCTGTTATCCCCTGAAAATTCCTTTTATTTCTGTCACCTATGTGCCACACCTACCTCGGCTCCTGCTTTACCTCTTCCCCAGTGATAGCAGTCTTTGGATACCGTGCACACTGATTCTACCTCCTCAGAGCAATGGCACTTGTGAAAACCACATCCTACCCATTAGAAACATGTCACTGATGCCTTAATTAAGTCCCTTTTGAACCCACCAGTTGTGTTGTATGTAACTGTGACTTTAAAATGTAGCCTCCTGATAGTAAACACAGGGAAACGACCAAGGTTGGAATAAGGAGAGCTTAGTCTTGGAGCCTCATGTATCTTATTTTAGCTAAAGAGTCGTCAAAGATCAGAAACCCACTTTAAAGGTGATACTTCCTCTGCTTTGTCTGTCACTGAATGTCATCAAATAGTCAATGGGACCATATTATCCCCAAAATCTTAGTCTCTATCTTCCAAGTCCTTGTTAATGTCATATATTGAAATCTCCATCCTTGCAGTTCAGGCATTCCCAATTCCTGACGTCATCACTAAATTGCCAGGGCTAACCTGGAGGGATTTGAATGGTAACCAGTAGCCTCCGGCTATATCCTGACTGAACCAGCCTGACAGTGCACTACAACCCTTCTTCTACTTCATGAATAACAAGCCGAAGCCCAAGCTTCTACATGGCTCTGAACTAAGAGGTTCTGCAGCCTTCAGATTTCATCAGGCTGCAGGCCCAAGTGGCTTTTGTTCAGCCAGCTGCCCTGTCTAGTACTTGAATACAACTCCGAAAACAGCCTGTATATCTGGGTTCGGGTGCTCTGCATCTAAGTTGCCTTCCACAATCTTCTTTTAGAACGATGGCAGAATGATCCTTCTGTCAGGGAACAGCTGCCACAACCAGGCTGGTCCTGATTCTCGGCCATCACCTGGCTCCCTCCTTGCCAAACCCCTTCCCCATTGAAGGCCTTGTGCTAAGAGCTTCCAGATTCTGTAAGCAGGCCCTACCCCTGTCAACACTCCCGGGTTCTGAGTTGTCAACGACCCAACATGCCTTGCCCTCGAACTAGGACATAGGGCTAACCCTATCAATTTGCTTTGCCAAACTGCAGACTCCAAGAGCAGCTGAACAAGCACATGTTTTCAAATGGTAATGAGGGGATGTTTGAAAGAAGAGCGCATGGGAACGGTTGGCAGGACGCTCCTTTCCATGAGGGTAAACTACAGTCCTGACAGCCTCATTTCACTTTCTAATCCACTCCCCTCTCTGTACTGCATGTTCCAGGGCCTAATGAGCCCTTTGCAAGTTTCCCTAAAGCAAATAGCACTGTGAGCCACTTAATTCAGAGCTGATGAACACAAACCCCTGAGAAGCCTTTCTCAGAACACTGGGGTAGGGGGGAGTCCTGGCAACTTTGAACCAAGAAAGTGACGTTCTCACGTCCTGAGTCATGCCACAGCACCGTGGTTGGATGCTCTAACCTCTCATCGTGGATTTTCTCTGCGGCTCCCTTACATCCTGCCTGGAATTTCCCTCTGCTCTCTTTACACCCAGAGAGGCAGGTTGGTAAGAGTTCTACTGCATGAAGGGAGAAACAAGCACCAAATGCTTGTTTCACAGCCTCCCCCAGTAATTACTGAATTTGCTTAATTCCTATACTTTGGACATGCTCATAAAGAAAACACCAACCATTTCTTTCTTGTTCCATAGGACATTTGGTCTCACCATGCCTTGTCCACAGCCATCCCAGAACTATCAGATTACCAAATCAATGGGTAATCAATAATCCCTAGTGCTTGATCGGGTGTCTTGGAGCACATTCTCTTTGGAGGGATACCTCGCTCAGCCTAGATATGGGGGAGAGGGCCTTGTTCCTACCTCAAAGTGATGTACCAGACTTTGTTGACTCCCCATGGGGTACCTTGCCTTTTCTGGGGAGTAGATAGTGGATGGGCTGTGGAGGGGGTAAGAAGGGAATAGGAACTGAGATAGCTGTGTGGAATGAGAAAAGATTATATTTAAAAAAAAAGACTCAAAGAAAAAAGATAAGCGTTTTAGAGTCAAGGGAAAAATAGCTTCATACATATTCAAATTACACCATTCTACGTCGTGTGACACTCTATCACTATAAGGTACATGGCAGTTAATATTGGGTCATCTTGCTGTACAGTACCCTCGCGGCATAACCTGGTCAGTCTGAAGCCATCTTAACAGATGAAGAAACTGAGCCTCAGAGGAGTCATCTGGACGCATGAGTGACAGAGTCAAGTCCACTAAGGAGGTGAAAAGGCATCTCAGGGGAGAAACGGGAAAGAGGCCCCTGAGGATCTATTGGCCACAGATGTTTGAGACAGTCCTCAGCAGGGCTGCCGGGTGATACGGAGTGAAACCTGGGCCACTTTCCTGTCTGTATGATAGTAATTCGGTGTTTTAACATGTGCATAGATCTGAGGCCTGCGTGAAAGTGACTCAAGCAAGTGGGGTCTCACTCATCCCTCACCACACCATGCCAGACACTTCTTGATCAGCCTTGACCACAGAGGTCCTCCTGTGTTGTTTTCACTAAGAAATAAATGATAGTTTACTGACCATGGCCTCTTTCAAAGGACAGTCAATTTTAGCCTTCCCCCCCTCCAGCAAAAATGGAAGGATATGATTTACTTTAACCATTTGCTTCATGTCTCAAGGAGGGCAGGCATGTGGGGAACCAAACCTCTGTGAGGCACTTGGAGCTCAGGCAGGCTCATCAATCACAGAGCCGCCTGGCCTGGGATGCTCCCTTATGGAGACATGTGACTTGGCACAGCTGGACCCTCTGAAAACGGCCAGGCATTGCTGGGCCTAGGCCCGGAGATGCCCGCGCCCCTGCAGGTTCCTGGCCAGCCCTTGCAACTGTTTCATTTACCGTGTGGGACAATTCTCCACAGGGCTCAGGAAAGCACATGCTGTTGACACACTCAGGTCCACTTCCCCTTCCAAGCCCTAATGAGGTGAGATAATGGATGCAGAAAAGTATGTAAATGTGAATCAATATGGAACATATGCTCCAGGTCCCTCCATAACCTCTGAGCCAGGAAGCGAACAAAGATACTTTGGAAGTATTAGACCCTAGAGCCTCTAAAGAATAAACAAAACAGAAAACATCTGAGAAGTTCTAACTCCCTGGCCCCTGTGCAACCCTAACCCAGGGGACCAGTTGTCCAGTTTGATGCCACTCAGGAACGGTTGCTTACCCTTTTTATTTTTATACCACAATACAACATTAAACCATCGAGAAAAAGTGAGGAGAAATGTAGCACAAATTGTCCCATTTTGCATCTGTAAATGTCTCAGTATCCCCTGGAGTGTGGAGAAGGACGCTCTCAAGAGGAGAGGTGGCCATAAGCCTCTGGACATCCCCAGGCAAGCTCTTGGCTCCTGTGTTTTGGCTTAAAGCAACCCAGGCTAAGGGCCAGGCAGAGCTGGGCCTTCATCCAGAGCCATTGCGTCAGTGGGCCCAGCGGGCTGTGCCAGGCAGGTCTTTGCTTTCCGGAGACCAGGGGATGGAGAGCTGGCAGGGCACCCTTTCTACTAGCCAAATACCTGCAGAGGGAGATTTTGGAAGGTCTCTCCAAAACTCACATCAGACTCTGGACAAGAAACAGAAAGGAACCTAGGATTCATTGGGATAGCTTGTTCTGTGTCCACCCTCACTGTGAACCCCCCACCTGCACAGAAAAAATGGAGACTCCATGGTGAAGTAAATGATGGAGGTGGCCTAAGTCAGGGATGCCAACCTAAATCCTGTGATCTTTCCACTCTGCAATAAATTATTTATCTCATGTAACCTGGCTTTGTCTAGGGGTTTGTTACCCCTATTCCCCAAAGTCCCCAAGATCAGCAGGGAACAGGGGTGATACTGTTCCTGGCAAATCTCCATCCTGCCCGGTCACAGGACTCAAGACATTTGAGAAGTGACCTCGGCTTTTTCCATCTACTCGGACCTTAGGAAGGAAATGCCACGGGCAAGCCTGGCCTTCCCAGTATCAATGCCTTTCAATGCTTGACAAACTACTGTTCATTTGGAATTTTCAGAAAAGGATCCAGAGCTGCTCAGCAGTGCAATCCATTTAGAAAAGTGATTGCTCGCTCTCACTAGTTGCATGCCTGAGCCAACATGCTTACCTTGGAAAGCTGGCCAACCTGGAAGCCTTGGCTCCACGTCCCTTGTCTATGAAATGGGACAGCAAAGTCTGCACTAACCAGCTTTCAAAAAGAGCAAGCCAGACAGGATCTGGAACCTAGAGGCAAATGGTCCAAGCTCATGTCCTCAGGCTGCTACCATGCAGTTGTATACTTAAGCATCTTCCTAAGTACTGCATGGCCTGGATTCCTTGGCTGTAAAAGAGAATTGATTATTATGCTTATGATACATGTTTACATGATGATTATATGCACTAGCAGGTTAAAGTGCTTAGAACAGTATTGGCTCAGAGCAGTGCTGTGTACATTTAAGCCTCAGTGAGCAAATAATGAAAAGTACTTAGGGGCACAAGGGCACAATGGCAGCCATCTTTGTGAGCAACTTGCAGGGATTTAGAAGGCCATATCTGTGCTCCCAGCAGCAGCTACTGTTCTGACTGTTAATCGGGCCATCTGCCTTTTAGGAGGGTGAGTCAGCAGGCTTGTCTCCAATGGATGGTGTGCGCCCAGCATGCTGGTTGAAGAACTCAGCTTTTCTGGGTTATTCCTCTGCATCTGAAACTGATATAGCAGGGGTTGCCTCCCTAGAAATTGCAGATGAGTCAGAGGCTATCCCCTGGGGTAGCCTCTCTTCAGAGTGAAGAAGAGGAGCAATTCCAACCACAGCAGCATGCTGTCACCCTGGATACTACTAAGAGGGTGTCCACTCGGTGCCCAGTGGCTCTGAGCGCAGTTCACAAGCTGTGCTCAAAGTCCAGCTGTTTCCCCAACAGGGAGAAGCTAATCGACCCCTTTGACTGCTTTAATGGCTCACAGAATTCTTTAATGTAATGTCTAGATATAAGCATGTTTATTTCTCTAAGAGTTCACAAGGCAAAACCAGGTTATACCCCTGTAATTTTATTTCCTAGATAAGAAGTGACTGGGGACAAAGGCCATGGTTCATGCTGAGCAGGGGGCAGTGTTAAAGGTTAGCCACAATGTCTGTCAAGAGTTTGGGACAGCTTTTGTCTTAACATCGTAGAACTCCAGACAAGAGTACACATGTCGTCCTGCTGTCAGATGACTATGTTCTGTCTTCTCACCCTGACAAGAGTGAGGCAGTAAACTGGAGAAGGTCAAATTTATACTTAGAACCTAGGCACCTCTGAGAGTTTTGGAGGGATAAGACAGTGTGAGGCTAGCCAGTTCATGACCCCCAGCCCATCTATGCCACGAGGGAACCTGATGTGCTTGAGTATATATACAAAAAAAAATGTGTCCAAGCTCTATCCACACTCCCGTCAGGGAGCCAACCCCTAGCAGCTATCTCTCACACTCAGAAGTCACACTGGTGCCCATATACTCTCAGGGGGACAAACCTGGACCATATACAAAATGGAGGTTGTTTGTATAGAGAAATCTGGGGGCCTCTACATAGAGGGCAACCTAAAGTAGACAGGAGTCCCAAAGACCTCAGCTATGAATGGAGGAAACATGGCTAGTGTGGGCTAGAATGGGAACCTATAGGGTGCAGAACCCTCTATTCCAGATCTATCAGGAAAATCTAGATCACTGTCATTTTAGATGATTGATGACTCTGGGTAAGGATACACTGTATGCGCACATCACCCTCCTTCGGCCATTCCCTCAAACACTTAGCTTCTGTGTCTCTTTGCCAGCACCTACCAGTTTTGCATGGCTTGAGCTCAGCATCATTCATCGCACAGTTTTACATTGGTCAGCCCAGGCTGTGATGCACCCTCTTCAAGCACATAGCTCCCCACCCCAGCACTCACCCCTTCGGCTCATCATTGAAAAGACTTCATTCCTACCCTGTTTCCTGTACTCACCAAGGCTGAAAGTCGGGATTCTGACTTCTTACCCCATTTTAGACACCAACAAGCTTTAACTAGCAGAAGCTGTAAGTTTTCAGTAGCTATCACCCCTCTTCTAGATGCTATTTTCTTCTTTACTTTTCCAAACTGATGTATTCTTGAGACCAGTCTGAAGATTCTAGAGTCTAGACATCCTAAGGTGCATCACCTGTTTCTGAAAGTTGCACCAAGCTATACATTATTGAAGCTTAGAATTTCACTGACAACAGCTGCATTGACAGCTCATGAGAACACCCAACATAAACATTTCTAAGAAAGACTCACTGGGTTTATTAAAATGTGCTTTCTTCTGGGAAAAAATAAAGTAGTATCACTTCTAATATTAATAACTTGTTCTGGTAATATTAATGCCTGGCCTAGCTACCTCAGTTTCTTCCATCTGAACAATGAGATAATGGGATGGTGCAGTAGCCTTTAATCCTTTGTTTGATCACAGGACCTTTTCTGCACTCTTCAGTATTAAAAAACCCAAATCCTTTATTTATGTGGGCTGCATCCATCAAAACAATAAGGATACATGATTTCCAAGATTCTAACCTGTGTTTGAAAGTTCAACTTTG
The DNA here is from genome assembly GCA_004026605.1 of Ondatra zibethicus. Lineage (NCBI taxonomy): Eukaryota > Metazoa > Chordata > Mammalia > Rodentia > Cricetidae > Ondatra > Ondatra zibethicus. Next base: position 28,839 of record PVIU01008298.1, read on the forward strand.
GTCATTGACAGTCAGAATTTTTCAGGGTATTGCTTTCTCTCTCTCTCTCTCTCTCTCTCTCTCTCTCTGTGTGTGTGTGTGTGTGTGTGTGTGTGTGTGTGTGTGTTTATTTGTTATTTGCTATTGTTTTATTTTATTTTCTATTCATTTTACATACCAACTACAGTTCCCCCTCCCAACCCTCCTCCTGCTCCACCCTCACCTCACCCCAATCCTCCTCAGAAAGGATAAGGCCTCCCAAGGGGACTCAACAAAGCCTGGTACATTAAGTTGAAGCAGGACCAAGCCCCTCCCACTGCATCAAGGCTGAGCAAGGCATCCCACCATAGGCAATGGGTTCCAAAAACCCAGCTCAAGTACCAGGGATAGATCCCAGCCCCACTGCCAGGGGCCCCTCAAACAGACCAAGCTACCTAAACATAATAAACATAATTTACAGCAAGCCGATAGCCAAAATCAAACTAAATCTAGAGAAACTCAAAGCAATTCCACTAAAATCAGAAACAAGGCAAGGCTGTTCACTCTCTAGCTAAGGCAATAGGACAACAAAAGAAGAACAAGGGGATACGAGTTGGAAGGGAAAAAGTCAAATTTTCATTATTTGCAGATGATATAATAGTATACATAAGTGACCCCGATAATTCTACCAGGGAACTCCTACAGCTGATAAACACCCCCAGTAATGTGGTGGGATACAAGATTAAGTCAAAAAAAAAACCAGTAGACCTCCTATATACAAATGATAAGTAGGTCAAGAAAGAAATAATATGTTGGGGAAACTCTAGCCAAACAAGTGAATGACCTATATGACAAGAACTTTAAGTCTTTAAATAAAGAAATTGAAGAAGATGCCAGAAAATGTTACTTTTTTAAGTTAGTAGATTCACTTTTACTCTCTAGGAAATGGCTTCCTGCTTCTCAGACCTGTGTGACAGCTCATTGGCCATCCCATCATTCACAAAAGGTGCTAGGTCAGCTGGCAACTCAAATGACCACAGAGATGCTTTACCTGGAGGCAGTCATTGTACCTCAGCATCCAGCAACTGTATAGTGAGAAGATATGCACGTAAAGACACAGATCAACAATAATGAGTAATTTGCAAAGCTTCTACAAGGGGATCCTAAATGTCCTTTTTTAAAATGCTGTAAGCACATGATCAGTGTGGTGGTTTGAATAAAAATGGCCCCCATAGGTTCATATATTTAAATGCTTGGCCATCAAGGAGTGGCACTACTTAGAAGGATTAAGAGGTGTGGTTTGGCCAAGTGAGTGTGGCCTTGTTGGAGAAGGTGTGTCACTGGGGGTGGGCTTTGAGGTCTCAAAAGTTCAAGCCTGGCCCAGTGTTTCTCTTTTGCAGCTTCCTGCTTCTCCAGCATCATGCTTCCTGCATGCTGCCAGGCTCCCACCATGATGATAATGGTCTCTAAAAGTGTAAGCCAGCCCCAGTTAAATGTTTTCTTTCATAAGAGTTGCCATGGTCATGGTGTCTGTTTGCAGCACTAGAACAGTGATTAAGACAGCCAAGAAAAACACAGTACCTCCTGGTTCACTTTGGTGTCAGCTACCGAAGCACCAAAGTCCTCCATCATTTTTTGTGTCACTAATGCAAATGTCAATCAATGCAAGGAAAAGGCAGATAATACATAGTAGGAGAGTTCCTGGGGAGTTCTTAGGAACTTCCAGGGACTCACAGACGACCCTGAGAATTTCTGGACTACATCACAAGTCGGGTCATTCCTACTCTACTCAAGCAGGACTTGGGCAATTGTTTAATATTGGGCACTACACGTAACTTATGATTCTGACAATACTGTGGGTCTAACTGTCCCCTGGATAGTCCTCCCCTCCAGACCTAGTCTGCAAGAAACCCTCTCCACATTGGCTTCCTCTGAGGTAGCTGGTTCCTCAATTCTCTTCACACTTTATTCTCTTACCTAAAAGAATTGCTCTGCACAGCGACTTCCATAATCTTCCGCTGTGTTCCATTACTTGTTCGTTCATCAAAAACACTTAATGAAAACCGCAGTGTGTCTGCCATTTCTGTCAGTGGGACACAGAGTGCTCCTTTAGAATGCCCTCCATTCTGGGCAGAACTACTCTTGTACTGAGAAGATTACAATGAAGGGCTTTAAGATCGCACACCAGGAAACAAGCATCACCAAAGTAGTATTGTAAAGGCAACTGGAGGGTGAAAGATCATACACCAGACTTCGTGACACTATCTACAAGAACCCTGACAGCCAATCAGATACTCTCCTGCTACCTGACATCCTTGTTCAGCAAAATAAAACACCTACAGGGACTTTTCAGCTCAGCACCTCAGGAAGAAGAGGAAACGGAACCTCGATAGCTGACCCCACAATCAATCATGACTCTGCCAATGGATTAGAATCACATGTTGTGTTTTTCAAAACATTCTGTGCTTTAAATGCTCTGAACCCCCTTCCAGTGGTTCAGATTAAATTGGCACAGGGTGGGATCCAGGCATCCGTCTATTTTAAAAGCCCTCATGAGCTTTTGAACAATGACATCTTGAAATTTTCAGAAAAATGGATGAAACTAGAAAAATAAAACCATCCTGAGTGAGGTAACCCAGACCCAAAACGACAAACATGGTATGTACTCACTCATAAGTGAAAATCAGATATAAAACAAAGGATAAGCAGCCTATAGACCACAACCCCAGAGAAGCTAGGTATCAAAGAGGACCCTAAGAGAGACATACATGGATCTCCCTGGGAAGGGAAAATAGACAAGATCTCCTGAGAAACTTGGGAGTCGGGGGGGATGGGGAGACAGGGTGGAAGGGAAGGGAAAGGGGAGAAGGGAAGAGAAGGGGAGAACATGATGGAACGGGATGGTTGAGATGGGGAGAAGGATAGAGATGAGAGCAAGGAAAGAGATATCTTAATTGAGGGAGTCATTATGGGCCTAGCAAGAAACCTGGTGCTAGGGAAATTCCCAGGAATCCACAAGGATGACCCCAGCTAAGACCCTAAGCAATAGTAGAGAAGGTACCTGAACTGGCTTTCCCCTGATGACTACCTTAATTGTCATCATAGAACCTTCATCCAGCAACTGATGGAAGCAGATACAGAGATCCACAGCTAAGCACTAGGCCAAACTCCAAGAGTCCAGTTAAAGAAAGGGAGGAGTGATAATATGAACAAGACCATGATGGGGATACCCACAGAAACAGCTAGTGGGAGCTCACTGACTCTGGACTGACAGCAGGGGAGCCTGCATAGGACCATTCACAGGCTCTATGAATGTGGGGGACAGCTATAAGTCTTGGGCTTTCTGTGGGGCCACTAGCAGCCGAACCAGGATTTATCCCCAGTGCATGAACTGGCTTTCTGGAGCCCATTCCAATGAAGGAATACCTTGTTAAGTCTAGATATAGGGGGCAGTACCTTGGTCCTGCCTCAAAGTGATGTGCCAGACTTTGTTGACTCCCCATGAGAAGCCTTATCCTCTCTGAGGAGTGGATGGGGTAGGGTGGGAAGAAGGTGGGGGGAGTATGAGAGGGGAGGAGTGGGAACTAGGATTTGTATGTAAAATGAGAAAAGACTGCTAGATACATAGATAGATAGATAGATAGATAGATAGATAGATAGATAGATAGATAGATAGATAGATAGAAAAAGAAAAATAGAGAGCTAAAAACAATAAAATAAAATAAATTGACCCAGGGTGGGTCCAGGCATCCATCTATTTTAAAAGCTTTCACGAGGTTTCTAACATGTAGCCAGAATTGAGAACCACTGCTATCCAATGAGATTTATATAAAAGTTTATTTGTTAAAGGAATGTCAACCTGTGTTACAAACACACTAAAGCACTAACACAGAAGGTCCTCTTGGGCAGACAGGAGTTCTCGTAAGGTTTCATTATATTTCATGCATGACTTCCAAGGTCAACTAGGAAAGGAAAGCAGTGGTGGTGGTTCCTGGGGGTGTCTATGAGCAGGCATGTGGGCTTCCACTGTTCTTACTCCATGCCAGAGGCCTGGTTATATCAAACTACAGAGAAGGCAAGAAAGGCACTGTAGTTGTGTGCCTAGGAAACAGACTTGGAGGTCTCTACCAATCTGCCTGCCATAGAGAGGTCCTTATATCCTTTATTTTTCTTCCACAAACTCACTGAAGGAAATAAAAAGAAAAAGAAAAAGAAAAGATGGGGAGAACCTGCAGATTTTAAGACATGGAAAACAATCATAATGGGTATATTCAAATTTAGGGTTTTTTAAAAGGAAGAATAAGTGACATTTATGAGACAATTAGAAGGTTGAATGATTACTAGATACTTGGTAGATAGATTTTGAAATATTTTATAGATGAAAATAATACAAGGATGGATTTCAAAAATGATGAAGGGAAATGGGGGAATGCACGGGAAATAAAATTGGCCACATCATTTTTGAAACTGAGTTATGGGTATACTGGTGTCTATTTTTAGGAGCAGTTGAAAATTTCCACGTCTTTCTATAATAAAAAGTCAGTTATGGGTCCTAATTATAGTCTTCAGACTTTTCCTGTATAAAGTTCCCAGATCTGATATAAAGATCCCTCTTCTGATCCCTGTATAAAGATCCCTGTATAAAGATCCCTGTATAAAGATCCCTGTATAAAGGTCCCAGATCTGTATAAAGATCCCCCTTCTGATCTGCCTACAACCTCCTGAGACAAGTGGCAATGTTTCCTAGGAAATCTCTTAATGTCCCCAGGTCTCTGCCACTGTCTTGCCCAGCATGATCATGGAGGCACTGCTTTCCTCCCGAGGTTGTTTATTCAATGCTGTCTGGAGGTGCTGCCTGAGGCCAGTGTTTTGCTGCTCCCTGTTCTGTCTCTGAGCCCTCTGGGCCTGTGTCAGTTACCTCAGGAGCAAGCATCCAGTGGGGGATGTTTACCAAAATTCCTTTTTGGGTTCAAAGAATCATTTTCCTGCTTTAAAAGAAAAAGAAGAGAAAAAGGAGAAAGGGAAAGAAAACCAAACACATACCACTGTTTTCCTTGAGAGCTTGAAGCAGAGACTGAATTGACTTGTGGGTTATATTGAGGAGAAAAGTAGAATAAGGCGTATGAATATAGGGATAATATCTGAGAGCTGACTGTCACTGCCATGTTTCTCCTTACCTTCTTGCCAAACATCGCATTAATTGTCTACATGTTCTTCAGCACCAGATTTCCCAGTTTTCATGGTTCCCAGAATACAGCTTCAATGGTTCAGCATACAGGGTGCTTTCGGCAAAGGTCTTCCTCTGCCATAGCGACAGTCAGCCCTGCCCACCCTCTGTTTCCTTCTTATTCAAAATCAGAATCCATGCTTAACTTTTCTCAGTCATAATCCTTTACAATCAGAGTTAGATGTTCCTGGATCTCTTCTCTGTTTTCATATCATCTCCTGTCCCATGTCCTCACAGTCACTGTCCATGTCCTCACAGTCACTGTCCATGTCCTCACAGTCAATGTCCATGTCCTCATAGTCACACTGTCCATGTCCTCACAGTCACACTGTCCATGTCCTCACAGTCACTGTCCATGTCCTCACAGTCACTGTCCATGTCCTCACAGTCACACTGTCCATGTCCTCACAGTCACTGTCCATGTCCTCACAGTCACTGTCCATGTCCTCACAGTCACACTGTCCATGTCCTCACAGCCACATCCTTTTGCTTCCAATTCTTTATTGCTTCTATTGCCAGAACCTCTATCTTTAATCCTCTAAGGTTTTGAACTTTGAAGAATAACTTGGCTTTATTATGTTTGCATGACCAACGTGCTAAACAGGATCCTCTGGCTCCTTCAACCTAAGGTTGTCATCTCTACTAGTCTCCAAGAGGGGCATATTCTAGTCTCTGTTTCTTTAGGTTAGCAACGCCCAGGCTCCCAGGCTCTTCGACATGGGGCAACTGGACAAGGTCACCTGGGTCTTTTGGTTGCAGGTAGCAAGCCAAGGCCATAAATTAGAAGATAAACAACTACCTTACTTAGTGTGTGTGGCAGGTCTTCTTCTGGCTAACCTCCTATTTTGAAGATTTACATCCAATTTTCAGATTTACCTCATGGTATTACATGTGGTCGAAAGTTCAGGGCATTGTTAAAGGGGAAACACTGCCACCTAGAGACAGTGGCAGAAGTAATTAACTGAGGGAGATTGAAGGGATACATCTCTGCAGATATGAAGTTAGAGTTCTAATGAGTCTGCCTTCTCCATTACCAGATCCACTGTGTCTTCAATCACAGCCATCATCCGCCTCCAGATATCTTAAGCCAAGAAGGGAGCACCCACTGGGGACAGTGGGAAATGATGCAGAACATACAAAAAAGAAAGGCCAATATTGGTGGCCTAGGAACAGTGCATCCCATTTGCAGTGCTTCCTCTGTTCCTGAGGAACTAGGGAAAACCTGGCATGGTGGCTGCCACGTTCTTTCTTGGTATCATCAACCCATCTCACTGGACTACTGAGTGACAGTGTGTTGTTCTGTGGACTTAATGCAAACTTCCTCAAATCTCAAAAAAAAAAGTAGAAAACCTTTCTCTTTCTCTACCTTTTATGAACTATCACCCTTCCTCCCTTACCCCTTCTCCTTCATCCCCTCCCTGGAATATGTACAATAGCATCTGTTAACATTGGACTTCAGAGATACCAAGACTAACACGTGCTTATAGGTTAAGAAATTCAGTAAACTTTTATTAAAACTAACTATTCAACATGGATTTAAAAAACAAACTTACTTTTGTAGTGTTTTCTTTTGTCCTGTGATATAAAATCAGAAGCTGCTGGGGTTCCTGTTTTAATTTAGCTACTTACCATCAGTCTAACCTTGGACAAGTACCCAGTCTCCTGATCCCTCAGGGCGCTGTTTGTAAAATGAGGAAGTAGAAGACTCTGTGTGCTGTGCTTGCTGTGAGGATTAAATGACGTCTGTTTGCCTGGTTCTCAGAGCAGTGATGGACACAGTGAGAACTCTGAGAGTGTGAGCTGTGGTTCTCACCATCGCAGCAGTGGAAAGGAAAGTCCACGGCTGACATTCACAATACCATTCTTCTACTTTGTCAAAGCTTTCTCCCGTGTCTGAACAAACTCACATCGTCAGGCAATAAAGCAAACATTTTAATAACCAGTTGATTTCTTCCTACATTCCAAGATGAAAGTAACTTCACATAAGCTTGCTTAAAATGGTTAGGCTCATATATTCTCTTCCCCAGTATCCACACACACAAATATTTCCACAATCCTCCTTTTCCTCTCTCTTCATTGAAAGCCAAAACCTATAAGAAAGACCAAAGCATTATCTGTAATTCATTCTTTCTTCTCATCCTCCAGCTTCAGCAATTACAATCAACTGAATCAATTCAACTTTCAGGTGATACCCAGATCCTGTCGCCGTTCTTCCCCATCCCCAGCCACCTTCATACCCTGACCTAAGGGACACTGTATCACCCCCACTCACTTAGTGCTCCAAGAGCCTCTGATTGGCCCTCAACTTCTCTACAATTTATTTAACATAGGGAAAAACCATCCAAAGATACGAACCAAATTGTCTTCCATTCACAGAGGCTCTAAGGGGCCTGCTTTTGCCTAGTACTGGTTCTGTGTCTTCTACATTCTGCTCCAGATCTTCCAAGTGCCTATCCCGAAGCCATTTGTTTCTCCAACTCCTTTCTTCTCTCTAGAATCTTATTAGCTTGTGTGTGCCCAGGAAAGGGGAAAGGTGGGGCATTGGATTAATCAGTTAGTTTGTTAAGGAAAGTTTGCTTCCTTTGGAAGGGGCTGTTTGATAGACTTCAAAGACTCAACAGCAGGAAACCAGGCAGGGAATGGCTGCATTTCCTTAGTGCAACAGTCCTGAACCTGAGCTCTTAGCAGGGCGCCCGGCACCATCGGTTTTCCATAAACATGAGCTGGAGTCATGCATGAACTAATGAATGATTGAAGAAGTGAGTGACTGAACAAAGCCACCCGCTGACTGTCCTACTTAGAGGCAGAGTATACACTGTTTGGCTCTTCTAGTCTGTGGATCTTCATTAGCAATCAACGCCAAAAACAAAACAAATGCTAGAGACACTAAACATACCCAAGTAGAGCTGGAGTCATGTAGTAGTTTTAAGTTTTCCAACAGCATCACCGATGACAAATGCCCGTGTAGAGAGCTGAGTTATCATAAAATCTCATCGAGGCCATGAGTGCTGCCACTGCATGCCTCAAAATATGAAGCAGCCCCTTTAAACCCTCACAAAACTAGAACCCAGTTCTTGTGGAGAACTGGAGTCCTCTGAGAAGAGACTTGCCGTACAATACCTTACTTCATACAGAGTAATTAATAGTCTCAAAGCGCTATACACATGGCAAGGTGCCCATCTCAAAGGGAGGAGAGCATATGGTAACATTAAACACATTCACAACAAAGGAGCAGAGCAGAGCTAAACAGAAGGCTTTGGTTCCTAAAGCCTATGCATTTGGACTGGCCCCTATGTTAATCTAATTTTAAATTGGGACAGGTTTTGTAAGATGGGCTCATATCTGAGCAAGGTCACAAGCTGCCAATGGCTATTGTTAGAACACAAGCTCGCTCGCTCTCTCTCCTTCCATACCCTTTCCTTACTTCTCCTCTCCCTCCTTCCCTATCTAATGTTCAATAAACTCAATTTTCCTTCAACTTACATAAAATGGCATTTAAAATTATAGATCAAGTGGCAAATACATGTACTAGAAAGGGTGTTCCCTTGCCAGTTATTAAGGAGATGCAAACTCAAAAGAACTAGGTACCATTTTGTAACTTTTAAGATTGCAAACAGAATTCAGTAATGAAAATGCTGGATTTTGACAATACCAAAAGTTAATATGGCACTCATTTGCTAGAATACAATACAAACTATCTCAAGAACTGAAAATACTAATAGCCTTTGACCCAATACACTCACTTCTGGGAATATTTCTTGATTCAAGAATGCAGACATATGAAAAAAATATTACCTACATGAAGGCATATTTTTAAGTATTAATATGCAGGAGATGATTCTCACCAGTGAGACAGGTTCACTCAAAGGACTCTGAATGGTCATTCGAACTTGGAAAGCATCCAACATAACTCGACCAGAGAAGAATACAAAATAGTGAACAGCCAGAAGGATATTTAGCTGTTTGAGGACCACTTCTGTCAGGAATCAAAACTTCAGGCTGCAATTACACTGGACATCTTAGGACAGGTGCATCATGGGGGTGAGGGGATGACACTTATCTCAACAGGCCAGGCTACCACAACTCTCAGATGTAAAGGAGAATAGGCTTAAGACCAGTCAGGGGGCGGGGGAAACCAGGTTTCTCAGTGGCAGTAGCATCTATTCTTGTTTTTGTTTTGTGAAAGAGCATTGCAGAGAAATCACCAAAATTAGATCCAGAACAAAGATTTGCATGGGAAAGCAATTTAAACAAAATTACATTCAAAGACAATCTCAAGTCCCTCCTAAAACGGCAGGCTGCAAAGGAAGGGACATTTGTTCCTCCTCCTTATCCCTACCGGGGTGAGAAGAGGGCAGCTAAGAACTGAATGGAATACTTCAAGAAACTAGAGAGGGGTGGGCTTGGGGAGAGGTCGCAGCTCAGCCACCTAAAGATGCCCTCCCAAATTTTTCCCTGCTCCAAGTGCCATGCGATTTGCTACTTGACAAATGATGCCTATTCAATGTCCAAGGAAGTCTGTTCTTTTATAGCTCTATACATAACCCCCCACCATGATTGACTAAATTGTTCACCAAATTTAACCACGAGAGCTGCTAAGAGCCTTTTTTTGCACGGCTTACTTCATCGCAGTAATTAAAAACACATCTTTGCATTCTCTTTTTTTCCATTTCACTGAATGCATTCCTCTCCCTGAAGTTTCCTGTGAAGGAAAGAAATGACACATCAGCACAGACAATTATCTATGGAGGTGTAGGGAAATCAATGTGAACCTCCCTCCCCAGGATGGTTTTCACACCGCAAATGCTCACTTCTGCAAATTAAGAACGCTCCAGCTTCAAAGGTGATTCCTCGCCTTAGCTTTTGGAGCCTTTGATCAGTTAGTTATTTTTCGAGGGGGATTTTCTGTTGTAGTACCAGGATCACACACCTTCTAGTCACGGAAGACCTCCAGTCAGAGGAATGGATCCATGTAAATTCGCTTAGCCTGTGACATACAGTTTCCCTTGTACCGAAGGGAAGGAAGATCAGAGACAGAGTCACTACGGAGAGTCAGGCTTAGAGACAGGCTTAGCTGGTCCAGGCCACAAGGACACAGAACTCGTTCTACAAATTCTATTGCAGTGCCTCTTGCGACAGTGAAGTAACGCCCACTCTGCAGGTATGTCACTGGTAAGGCTCTCTCCACCGTGCAGCTGCCGTATTTGCTTTCACCTGCCCCTCACCAAATTTAGGCATGACAAGTTGTAGAATCTGCTTTCGATGTTTATGATGGAAATTAAATTGGCAACAGATGGACTTAACCAGTTCAATCCATTGTGCTTTCTTGATAAATTAAGGTTTTGGTTCAAAAGAAAAGAAAAACTGTGAAGTTCTTCAAAGCCATGTTCAAATGTCCAAGATCGTCAAGGTGACAAGCTGGGTCTTCTATAGAAGATGAGACTGCTAGTGGTAGGTAAGGACAGTGGGGTACAGTGGGGTCCCCTATTTGATAGGGATATGCCCTAAGATCCCCAGTGAGCGTGTGAAACCACTAATACACATAATGTCTATATATTGTTTGTTTCTAGGCACACAGACCTACAATAAATTTTAATCCACAAGTTAGGACTAACAACACTAACAATAAAATAGCACAGACGTAACCCTGTGCTATAATGTTTTATTTCAAACATGAATTGCTCACTTGGGGAATTTTCCACATAATATTTTCAGATGGTCTAAGTGATTAGAACCATGAAAAGCAAAACCCTAAGTAGGCGAAGGCGGCCTGTTCCAGAGCAGAGTTCCCCTGGAGGTGAATTTTACAAGTCTGCATCAGCATCCACAGCTTCTGAGGCTGCAACCCTTACTTATGGACTTACCACCGTTCCAGGGGAGGCCCAGGGATCTGAATGTGGCCAGCAGTCCGGGTTCCACATGTGCCACAGCTAGAGGGACATTGTTTACAAATGAGCAGGTGCTCAGGCCGCACCTACTCTCTAGAAATGGAACCTGGGGCTGTGGTTTGTCCTGGGAGGTCACACCATCTATACTTTCTAACCAAGTTCAGCCTGCACCTGGGAATAGACCTGGGCCAGGTTTTGCCCAAGTCAAGTCCCCAGTATTAGAATAGCCAAAGGAACTGAGGACTAGCTGAGTGGTAGATTGTTGGCCTTGCATGTTTAGGGTCCTAGATTTGACCCCTGACACCACCACCAAAAAGAAAAAAAAAGTCAGAGAATTCTCACAAAGAGATACCTCTATTATTTACTTTCTAAAATAGTTTTTCTTTTCTTTTAGAAAGCAGAAGTTCCAGGCATCAGCCTGGGTAGCAACTCTAATTACCTAGACAAAGATTCTGAGAGGTGAGAGACCCAAGACAGCAGAGAGCAAGCAGTCTCAGTTCCGGCCACCACAGCTCCAGCCTGAGGCAAGATTTGGTTTATCGCCCTGCGCACGCAAAGGTCACTGGGCTGATCGTCTTCTCTAAGAACCAGCAAGTTGGGCTTCAGAAGCTCAAATGTCTTCTTGGGCTCTCAGATTCTGTAACTGAACTGGGGCCAAGTCACTCTTCTGAGCCTCAAGTTCTTCCCAAGGAGAACAGAATAGCAATTGATGTTCTAGGGTGGAGAGTGGGCACCACAGCAAACAGACCTGAGTTCAGCTCATCCTACTAGCTCAGGAACTTGAGAAAACCATTGTTTCTCTCCCATCTATATACAGTAATCAGTTGTTTTCTTGGTGGGGCCACTAGATGAGTGAAATAAAGTCATCTGTCATCTTCCTAGATTGGGTCTGGTACCCAGCGGCTAAAGACTCAGTGTGAACCTCCAGCAAATAACAGCTTTCTGCTTTTTTGTGGTGTGTAATATGGTCTCATATAAAAGGGGAATTAAGTCCTCTCAATAATAAAATGAGTCAATGACCTGCAAGGCTTGCCCCATCCTCTCCCTTGATCGAAGACACCTTGAGTAGCTCTTTGATTTGACACCATAATTGAGACCTATATTTCTGCTTGTCTTCACATCTGCATGCATTGTAATTAAATAGACTGCAAGTAACAGCAGGTAAAATTACCTTCACACCATTCAAAAGAACCAAAACAGACATTGATTAATCCTTATAAGTGTTTACCAGTTTGGGTCTAATTTTCAGATGCTACTACATAAAACAATTTTTTTTTTTTTAGTTTTGAAAGAACTGGAAAACCTGTGTCCCAAGAAAAGGGTGTAGAGATAGAAAAGACTCTTGTTCTGTTTCAAAACAGATGGTTCTGACTGATCCTGAGGAGACTGAGGGTATGCCCGGGAACCCCAGAGACATTTCATAAATATCTGTAGGGGGTTCATTAGTTCTTAACAGTTGCTATTATTTCTGGTAGTGTGAATGGGGAAAAGGTTACCTCTTTGAGGGTAGCATACCAGTGGTTTGCTTTGAACACAGAGGAAGGAAGAAATTCGGCACTATTCTAAAACCAACAAAAGCAGAAAGCAGCAATCATACAGTATATACATCTAAGTTCCATGTGCTGCTGAGCTTCAGAGGTGGCTAAAGGCTCCAACCTCCAAAAAAAATGTCTAAAGGTAGCTGTTACTTGTAGATGGAAGTTTCTATCCTGCCCAGTCCTGTAGGCAGAGGCTACTCATTTGTTTCCTGGCCGTCCAGACCCGAAATAATCATACTAAAGCTATATTAATTGCAACATTGCTTGGCCAATTAGCTTAGGCTTCTTATTAAATAACTCTTACATCTTAAATTAACCCATTCCTGTTATTTTATATATTTGCCACGAGGCTCGTGGTTTACCAGTAAAGTTCCAGGGTGGCATCTGAGTCCTTTGAACAGCTACATGGCATCTCCTCGACTCCACCTACTCTCTCTCTCTAAATCTCTGTTTGGATTTTCCACCTGGATTACTCTGTTAAGCCTTTGACTGAAAGCAGCTTCTTTGTTAACCTATTAACCAATGGCAATAAAACATATCCACAGCATATATAGCGGAATCCCACATCATTGTCCCACAGCCATTCAGTCCCAAATAAACACATACAGGCTTATATTAATTATAAATTGTTTGGTCTACTGCTCAGACTTGTTACTAACTAGCTCTTACAACTTAAATTAACCCATAATTCTTATCTATGTTTAGCCATGTGGCTTGGTACCTTTCTCAGTAAAGCATTCTCATCTTGCTTCCTCTGCGTTTGGCTTGCAACTGCTGGTGACTATATCTCTGCCTTTCCTCTTCCCAGAATTCTCCTAGTCTGGCCACCCTGCCAAAACTTCCTGCCTGGCTACTGGCCAATCGGCATTTTATTAAACCAATACAAGTGAAAATCTTTACAGCGTGAGAGAGCATTATCCCACAGCCATTATGATTCAGGGACACTGCTCAGCCCTAAAGGACAGGGAGGGCTGGTCATCACTGGAGCACAACCAACATGGCCCATGAATAAAGGTGCAGAATGATCCAAGCACCATGGTGGTTCTCCCTCTTCTTCTCACTCCTTCCCCAGCAGTTGCAAATGAAACGACATGGAAAAGTTAAACCACTGAGGCATGTGATGCATTGGAAAAGGAGGGAGAGGAGCACAGAGTGAGCTCAGAGGCAGGCACTGTTCTGCCGAGGCAGCAGTGCCCATAACACCTGTCACAGTCTCTATAGTCACGCAGCACCTGCAGCGCCCTGCAGCATGGGGCTTCCCCCAGGAAGAAGATAAACCAGTTCCCACAGACCAAGGAGACTCAACAGACACTTGGAACTTTATATCAAGTTCATATGAGAAGTAGGAAAAAAACCACCAACCATTTTCTTAAAAAGTTAGTTCATTTCTAATTTTAAGTACCATGCAGTAATAGAGAGAGATTAGGATGCAGGGGGGTGAGGATGGGGGTGCGCTTTTTATTTTAAGAACAAAGGTACACTTTTCAGCTCAGAAACCCTGGACCCAGCCAGTTGTTTTGTTAATTCTTGGATAATACAGTGCCTGGGGCTTTTTCACAGTTTTGACAATGTCTCTTCAAGGTTGCTTTTCACTTGTAAAATCGAATCTTAGAGCGGCCTCAAAGACTCAGCATGCCCCCACCCCCACTCTACCCCCATGCCCCACACTGTCAGATGTGTTCTGTATTATTACTGTCTATTTTCAGCAGACCATTATTCTAGGAGCAACTCTGGCCTTAAGAGGTTGGAGCAGTTGCTGCTTGAGATCTCCCAGCTGTCCTTTGGAAGAGAAGCTAGAACATGGGTTTAGATGGTCAAAGGGTTGCTGTTTCCCAATGCCTTCCTTGATTAAAATCTGACTCTCAGATACCGCCCTCACTTGTGTCTTAAGGATTGTTCTAGCAAATTAGTCTTGGGTCATCAAGACGGACCCGCCCCCATTTCTCCAGGTTTGGGGGGTACAACCTAATTCTCACTGACAGTCACTCTCTTGCCCCTCCCCATGTTCTGAAATAAAGTACCATCTGCAGCCTGCACTCAATTTTGAAGGACACAGCCATCAACAAAAAGACCCTTCAGGCCAAAGGAAAAGACACATGATACAGGGGAGACACAGTCCTAAGCACACATGCAGGGCTCTTAGTAAACCAGTATCTGAAGGCCTAGAAAAATCCTTTACACTGTCGGCCCTCAGTGTCTCCCCACTGGAGAGCGTGAGACCCTAAGAGGGGACATAAAATAAAAGGAAAGATGGATGCCTAACAAAGTCAGTTTTTAAAAAGGGAAAGGAGAAAGGGAGAAGGAGGGAAGGGATGAAAGCAGCCTAAAAATTGGAAAGTCCAGATGAATTCATTCCAAGAACAAAAAATGAGGGGTAGGGGTGATCTCTTAGGAATGGAAGATAGTGTAGTTTTCTCTCTAAACTACTTAGGTTCTTCTGTCACAGGTTGGGAAACCCCTAGTGGAGGGAACAGGATGGGATGGGAAGGAGGGGAGGGAAGGGGAGAAAAGGGAAGAGAAGGAAGGAGTGAGGAAAGAGGGAAGAAGGGAGGGAAAGAGGGGAAAGGGAGGGGAGGCTTTCCCAGACCTTACAGTTTCTCTCCTCTGGGAGGAGAGCTCAGCACTGGCTGCTAGCCAGCGTGCCTTCCACTTCCAGGCTTCTCTGCTGTCCACTACAAACTCCACTATGGACAAACCCAAGCAACAGCCAACACAACCCATCCTCAAGAATGGTTCCTAGGCAATGACAGTCATTTGTACTGAGAGAGCTGGGCATTATACCCAAATGCTACCTATGAGATGCAAGCTTTAAAAAGTCATCCATGTTCTTCATCCTCCATTCAGAAACAGGAATGGAGGAGAGAGGAGGAGAGGAGGGGGAGGGAATGGCAGAAGTCCTAAATCCTAAGTTATTTCATCCAGCATGTTTTCAGCAACAGAGAGCGAGCTGCGGGCAAGTCACAAGGGAATCCTGTGACACAGAGGTGACGCTTTCGCTCAGAGCACCAGGACAAGCATTTAGGAGAAGAGTTACAGATAAGCAACCCAAGATCTGATCGGTCAAAGGGAAAACACGGTCCTGGATTATTTCATAAGCTGTTGAAAGAAGTGAGGTTTTTGTATTACTCCAACTGGTTTTGACTTCTCATCGAACGTTATCTACTTCGATCTGCTTTGATCTTTGACCCCTTTCCCCCTAACACAACTAGAATTAGTCTCTCTCTCCTTCTGCCCTTCTCTGCCTTATCTACAACTCCGTTGGAGAGCCTCATGTTGGGCCGCTGACCAAGAAAGTCCTTAGTTAATTGCCTATAATTGGGCTGCATCCTGCTTGCAAACGCTACACCACTCTCTTGTAATAGAATCTGACCGAGAGAGCTCCAATTGCTGTTGAGTTATGCACATGGCTCCCCTCCCTTTTAATATTCAAGTCCTCTGCTGAGTGCTGGTGATCTTTAACTATAATGCAGGTCACTGGGCTAAATTAGTAACAGCAGCTACTGATCATGCTTCCTTGGGCTCTGGTAAACTCTTTGCCAAAGGACTGAATTGTTAAACCAGTGAGGTTTCTCATTCAGGCATGAAACATAGACAGACAGGTCCAAGGACAGGTAGCTGGCACAGGTACCCTCTCTGCATCCTCTCTGTAATATAAGAAGACTATCATCATAATACAAACATTGAAAACTTTAACAAGAGATCATAGACTTTTCTGTAATGATTTCTTGAGTGGTGTTTAGGAATTTTCTATCATAGTAAGAGGGACCCCTTCCTTCCAGCAGGCTGGGAAAGTTCATTGCAATATTACACAGGTGAAATGGAAAACACCCTGTGAGAAGATCACCACACTAAACAAAGACATTTTTAGATATTTAGAAGTATTTTGATTTGTATCTGCTTGGGCTGTAAAAATTAAGGAACTTCATTTATCCTTGAGCATATGAATTGATATTTAAATATTAGCTGAATATTAAAATCCCTACATCATTCTGGCAAGCAGCTTGCGGAATCCACAGGTGGGAAGAAATGCTTTACACCACACTCTCCATATCTCAACAGTTCATTGCTGAGCTACTGTCTTCGGAGGTCAAGACTGCCTGTTGAGCCATAAAGTTTGACTTCCAGCAGCACAGTGAAGCCTATAATTAAAGGGCACTGCCAGTAGGTGGTGCTTGTCAGTGATTCGTAATGTGTGGTCCCTGGCTATCAGGACCACCAAGGGAAATCTTGTACACACCAGGATACCCAGGTCTTCATGCCTGCTTAGTCAGTTTCTGAAGAAGAAAATGAAGACATGCATTGCAATGTGGTCTGGGTGAGTTTGCTTACATTTTTTTTCTCTTCACTACAAAGTTTAGTATTCACTTATCCCAATCAGTCTATTACTGAAAAGATTAAGTGAGGAGCATGCTGGTTTTCTTTCATCTTTGGTTTTCTTTATAAAGGTTTCAACTATAATCAAAGATCAGATGCCTAAAACAGTCCCAGTGGCTGTCAAATGTAAGGAGCACATTTCTCTGGACTTGCTCTCAACTTTCACACTCAAGCAGTGCATCCTGTCATCCCATCTCCTAAGGACACAGCTCTCCTCTAGTGGGGCCACCTAAATATTCAACAGCCACATCGGGAAGGGAGGTTCAGGAGGCAAAGAGATCCACGGTGGAACCCTGGCTGTCTGGTGGTTGTTTATAGTACTAGAGGCAAACTTTGTGATGTGTTTAAGTCTCCCTTTTTTAATCCACAGAGTGAATTGCAATAAAATTAAATGAGCCACTGGCTAAAAAGCCCTTAGCATCCAATGACTATAGCTGCTTTTGTCATCATTGACCAGCCTCTCGGCTTTTAAGTCAAATGTTCTTTCTCCTAAGGCTTACAGACTAGTCTTTGGCTGTTCTATCACCATAGCCAGGGCTTCCCTTCCCTGGGAAAGGAAAATCAATAGTCTCCTTCCAGCGGAGTCAGGCAGCTGGGATCAGTCACCCTCTTGTGACCCCTCTATGGTTATGTCGCCATGGGCTGGTCGTTTTTGCCTTTTCTACTTGCTATTGAGTTGCATGAGGTCAAATAAAGCAGGGATATCATCTCATCCACTCTTATTGGTATCTCCAAAACTCTTCCCCAACCAACACAAAATAAAAACAAATGTTGTATGTTTGTTTCCCCAAAAACATTTTAAATTACTGTCCTAGGGAGGGCCTTCTGAAGCCACCAGTGCCTTTAAGAGCGCGGTGATTTCTGTAGACTCATCGCTCTATTATTAGAGATGCTGGAGAGCAATAGAAAAAACAAATCTGTCTCCTCATAATCTCAGTCTTCTAGTTTGTAAATCAGGAAAAGCATTTCATGTATTTATAAAAATAAGGCTGAACAGCCACATGGTAGGCTCTGGGCAAGATGCTGAGGTCACAGACTTGAGTGACATCAGAAGAGCCCTACTAAGAATTTCATCTGAGGACAATGATATCTGCCTCATGCAAAAGGCTCAAAAATTAGAGACAGCAAAGTGACAAATGTCACAGACAGCTTAGAAACTGCAAACGTCATTTCTTAAAGCCAAATCTTCTTCTTTTCTGAAGAACTGGTCTCATTCAGTATTTATGCCACAAACTCACCTATGTTTTAAAACAGATATTTGAGATAGTTTTAGCCAACTATAACAACAACAAAAAGCCCCAAATCTTGCCACATACCTCTAAAAGTTCTGCCTAAGTATTTTAAGAAAAGGAGGCAGCTGGGTAGTGACCTCTTCAAAAATCCCAAAACTTTCTGATATAAAATGGGGAGAATGGATGCCATAGACCTGCAGTCTTAACTAGTGAGTCAACATCCATGAGGATCAGCAGCAACAGGTCACTGAAGAAGGAAGGCACAGCTTTCTGGTTTACTGTTGTGCTAACTAGTATTATGTCAACTTGACCCAAGCTAGAGTTATCTGAACAGAGGAAACAACAACCATCACCACCATCACTGTCATCCCCATTCCTACTACAAACTCAGCACACACATATACACAGTAAAAGAAATTTCCACAAGGTGGGAGGAGCAGAAGGGGGAAGAAGGCTGGGCATGACCAAGATACATTATATAGGTATGGAATTGTCAAAGAATAAGTAAAAGCATCGTTAAACACACACACACACACACACACACACACACATTTACACAATGCAGTGCTACATAGCAGAAAAAAATAACGACAGCCTAAATTTTGCAGGAAAATGGATGGAACTAGAAAGCATTATTTTGAGTGAGGTAACCCAGACACAGAAAGACAATTATCACATGTACTCACTCATAGGTGGTTTTTAAACATAAGGCAAAGAAAAACATCTTACAAACCACAATCCCAGAGAATTTAGACAACAATAAGGACACTAAGAGAGACCTACATAGATATAATCTACGTGGGAAGTAGAAAGTATAAAAAGACAAGATCTCCTGAATAAATTGGGAGCATGGGGACCATGGGGGAGGGCTGAGGGAGGGAGGGGTGTGGCAGGGAGGGGAGCAGAGAAAAATAAAAAAAAATTAAAACACACACACACACAAGGAAAAAATACAGAAGAGAACTAATCTTGAGACCTAGATCTGACTAAAAAGTAGAATTGTTAAAGCTAATAAAAATGATGACTTGTGAAATATTTATGGAAGAGTCATAGTTTCTCCACAGAATCTCAGCCAGTACATCGACCAACCACAAAAGAGGAAGCCCACTACTGGCACATGACAGAGATCAGAGAGCTGAGGACTGGGCGGAAAGGTCCTTCACTGCCACACAGCTAGAAGTGGCACCACTCCACTTCTACATGTGACTGTGCAGCCTTTGCAAGACAATGAAGAAACACCATGCTTCTCTCTCTCAGCCCAAGAGTTCCTATGCAGGACCAGCTAGAAAAAATTAGCCCAAGGACACCCTGTGCTTCGCCTTCATGGGGTCTTTCTTCTTGTCCTTTCCCCCAGAGAATCCTTACCATTTACTCAGAAAGCAAAGACAGTAACAAGACAAGAAAAAGTCAGCGAGTTAATCTAAAAAGATGATGTGACATTTTTAACATTAATTTATCTGCTTTTTGGTTACGGATGTGATCATGGATTGGAAATAATCTTACATAATTAAAATTCCCTTGCCTTTTTGTCTTTCTTTTCATTATTTTAATTTTTTAAGATTATAATATAATTACATCATCACCCCCCGTTCCTCCATTCAAATCCTCCCATAAGCCCTACTTGTTCTCTTTCAAGTTCATGGCCTCTTTTGTCTTAATTGTTGTTACATTCATATATGTATATATAGATACATATATATTCCTAAACACATAAATATACTATGCTCAGTCTGCATAATGTTACTTGTATGTATGCTTTCAGAGTTGATGATTTGATATTGGGTAACCAATAGTGTGTTCTTCCCTAAAGACTATTTCTTCGACTCTCAAGATTCTTGAATTCACTGACATTCTTCATCCATGGTTAAGGCCTTGTGAGTTTTTCCCCTTACACATTAATGTGTCCGTTGGTGTCATCCTTGTTTAGGTCATGTCTAGGGAGCCATGTTGGTGAGAATTCATGAGTATAGCTTCTGACATTCCTAGGAGACACAATCTCACAGCAAACATCACATTCATCTGACTCTTACCATCTTTCTAACTCCTCCGACATGATGATTCCTGAGCCTTAGGTGTGGGAGTTGCTTTATAGATGAATCAGTTGGGACTGGGTTCCACAACTCTGTATTTTGATCACTTGAAGCTTTCTGTAATGGTCTCTGTTACAAAGAGATGTTTCCTTGATGAAGGGTAAGAACTACACTTAGCCGGGGGTATAAGGACAAATATTTGGAGTGTAGTTAGGGATTATGCTGGTTTAGTGAAGTAGTAGTTGTAGATTCTCCTCTGAGATCCATGACTACACTAACCCTGGGTAGTCAGCTAGGTTTCTAGTATCAGGCATAGTTTCCCACTTGTTCCATAGGTCTTAAGTCCAGTTTGAGAGCCCTCACTTACTACCAAGATATGTGTGCTGCTATTGCACCCTTAAGGTAATTGTGCTGTGCTGGTTGTTCTTGTGCTTTGTAGGTATTATAGTTGAGTAGAACTGTTAGCTGTTTGCCTCCTTTGGAAATTTACAGGGTGCCTTCTAGTGCCATGAAAGCTAGTCCTCAGGTAAGAAGCGTTCAAGTTAATTCCAGTTTAGGGACCTCTGGGCCCTACATCTGAAGTGCCTGGTGTCTTCAGCAATGGAGACTTATCTTCCACTTCAGGGGTCAACCAGGGACAAAGACAATAAAGAAAAACTTTTTGAAGAGGACTTCACTTATCCCAAAGTTAAGGCCACAATGGCCAACTGGAACTTTATAAAGCTAAAATGCATTTACACAGCTAAAGAAACAATCAATTGGGTGAAGAGAAAACCTACAGAATGGGAAAGAATCTTTGTCAGCTATACATCTGACAGAGGATTAATATCCAGAATACATAAAGAACTACCAAAAAAAATCAAAAGCAGTCCTAGAACCTACCAAAGAGTTCTCAAAGAATAAAGAAAAAGAATGGCTGAGAAATAGTCCCCAAACTGTTCATTGTCCCTAGGAATTAGGTGAAGCGAATCAAATTCTGACCCCAATGAGAATGGCAAAGACAACAGTGAATACTGGAGGAAGCGTAGGGACCAGGAATGCTCATTCATTCTTGGTGGGATTGCAAACTGGGCAGCCATCCTGGAAATCAGCATGGAGAATTCTTAAAAAGATAAAAATAAATCAACCATAGGACCCAGGTACACCCCTCCTTGGCATATGCCCATAAGCATCGACATCCTACTCCACAGATATTTGATCAGCCATGTCCATTGCTGCTCTATTTACAAGAGCTAGGAAATAGAAACAACCTACATGTTCTTCAACCTACAGATAAGAAAAATGTGGTACATGTAGGCAATTGATTACTGTTAAAAAAAAAGTGAAATCATGAACTTTGCAGGTAAAGGGATAGAACTAGAAAAGATCATATTGAGTTAAGTAAGCCACACCCAGAAAGACAAACGGTGCATGTTCTTTTTCATTGGAGTCTCCTAGCTCAAAATCTTCTGAGTATATACACTGGAGAAACTGTAGAAATCAGGAAAGCAAAAAGGGACCAGTGACAGAGGCGTGGGAGGATCAATAGAAGGGGTAGTAGGTACAAATGATCTGATAGGGGAAACAGGAAAAATGGGGGGGAGGGGCTCTAATTAGAGAGGTGGTGGTAGATAAATATAGAAGGAGAAAAAAGAGGGAAAAAAAGACAAAAAAAAAAAAACCTAAGGATGCCTAAAAAAAAAATCATAAGGAATCATGCTACTAACAACCTACCTTAAAAACCCAAGACCATAAAGTCCAAATAAGTCTCTGGATGGACAACATTCCTCCAAGAGTCAAAGACCATCTAAGAAAAACCCCAACACCAGCCGTGAGGAGCCCTTTCTGAGTTGTCGGTAGGGTTGTCCAAGAGACTCCCAAAACATTTCTTTTATTTACTTTTTTAATGCATATCAAAGTTTACAGATTATCTTTGCAGCAAAACAAATGCATGGGGTGGGGAGCGAGCCAGTGAAAAAATCAGTAGCCCTCCTTTATACGGATGATAATGGGCTGAGAAAGAAATCAGAGAAACATCATCCTTCACAATAGCCACAAATAACATAAAATATCTCAGAGTAACTCTAACCAAACAAGTGGAAGACTTGTATAACAAGAACTTTAAATCTTTGAAGAAAGAAATTGAAGAAGACACTAGAAAATAGAAAGTCTTACTTCCCATGTTATTGGGTAGGTAGAATTAACATAGTAAAAATGGCAATCTTACCAAAAGCAATCTACAGATTCAATGCAATGTCCAGCAAAATCCCAGCAAAATTCTTCACAGACCTCGAAAAAAGAATACTCAACCTCATATGGAAAAGCAAAAACCTGATGATATCCAGAACAATCCTGTACAATAAAGGAACTTCTAAAGGCATCACAATCCCTCACTTTCAAACTCTACTACAGAGCTAAAGTATTGAAAACAGCCTGGTATTGGCATAAAAACAGACAGAAGAATCAATAAAACCAAATCAAAGACCCGGATATCAATCTACATACCTACAAACATCTGATTTTTGACAAAGTAGCAAAAAATATATAATTGAAAAGTGAAAGCATATTCAACAAATGGTGCTGGGATAACTGGATATCAACATGTAGAAAAATGAAAATAGATACATATCTATCGCCATGCACAAAACTCAAGTCCAGATAGATCAAAGACCTCAGCATAAAATGAACCATAGAAGAGAAAGTGGGAAGTACAGTTCGACGTATTAGCACAGGAGACCACTTCCTAATATAACCCCAGTAGTACAGACACTGAGAGCAACAATTAATAAATGGGACCTCCTGAAACTGAAAAGCTTCTGTAAAATAAAGGACACGGTCAACAGGACAAAACTCAGCCTACAGAATGGGAAAAGATTTTCACCAACCCCACATCAAATAGAGGGTTGATCTCCAAAATATACAAAGAACTCAAGAAACTGATCATCAAAAGAACAAATAATCCAATAAAAATGGGGTACAGACTTAAACAGAGAACTCTCAGTAGATGAATCTAAAATGGCTGAAAGACACATAAGGAAATGCTCAACATCCTTAGTCATTAGAAAATTGCAAATCAAAACAACTCTGAGATTCCATCCTACACCTGTAAGAATGGCCAAGATCAAAAACAGTGATGACAGCTTGTGCTGGAGAGGATGTGGGGTAAAGGGAACACTGCTCCATTACTAGTGGGAGTGCAAACTGGTACAGTCCCTTTGGATATCAGTATGGCGATTTCTCAGAAAATTAGGAAACAACCTTCCTCAAGACCCACAATACCACTTTTGGTATATACCCAAAGGATCCTTAATCATACCACAAAGACATGTGCTCAACTATGTTCATAGCAGCATTATTTATCATAGCCAGAACCTGGAAACAACCTAAATGCCCCTCGACTGAAGAATAGATAAAGAAGATGTGGTACATTTACACAATGGAGTACCACAGAGCAGAAAAAAATAATGACATCTTGAAATTTGCAGGCAAATGGACGGATCTAGAAAACATCATATTGAGTGAGGCAACCTGACCCAGAAAGACAAATATCATATATACTCACTCATAAGTGGCTTTTAGACATAAAGCAAAGAAAAACCAGCCTACAATTCACAATCCCAGAGAACCTAGACAACAGAGAGGACCCTAAGAGAGACATACATGGATCTATTCTCCATGGGAAGAAGAAAAAGACAAGATCTCCTAAGTAATTTGGGAGCATGGAGATTATGGGAGAGGGTTGAAGAGGAGGGGAGAGGAAGGGAAGGGAGCAGAGAAAAATGTATAGCTCAAAAAAGCAATAAACAAATAAATGAATGATTAAATAAAGAAAGAAAGAAAAAAAGGTATATAGGAGGAGCGAGAATCCCAGTTGCTAAGCACCTAGATTGATGGGGTGTCCTGCCTCTTTGGTGTGAACTCCACTAGAGGAAGGGGTAAGAGCCAGGCTCTGTTTGCATTAGCAGTGAAATCAGATGAATAGCTGAGTGTGGCTAACCTTGGCAGGCAACTTGGTACAAAGAGGCCTTGGCCACAGCAGGCCCTGACTCTTGAATATGGGCCAAATTCATTTAGCTGGTGGACATAATTCTGGCAAATTTCAAGGACAGAAAGAATGTCTGTCATTAAACAGAACTGTGAAATGAATGCCCACTCCTTGCTCTAAGGCACACTCAAGAAATCATGATCCCTTTCTATTCACAAGGGAAAAAATAGAACCACAGGAATACAAGAGCAATGTTCCTAAGCCCACACAGAAGTATCCAAAAGGAAACGGAAACTTAGGTGCCTCCAGCTCCCAGAATATTGGAATATTTAATAGATAACAAAATTAATTTGGTACCTAAATCATTTCTTTTAGTTAAAAATAAAAAAAGACAAAACGAATTGTGACATAGATTCCATCCCAACAGGACAAAACAAATTCCATATTCAATAGTTTGATGAGTTTTTAAATAAATAAAGTTAGATATTTAGATCCCTTATATGGTTTCTGCATGAAATACATATTTAAAGGTGAAAAATAATGATAAAATAATTATCTAATCACTATGGTAATTTCTTTCTTATTATATGATCAGTTTGTTCCAGTAGCCATCTGTCCTACCATGTGAGTATATTTAAACTAACAAATTAATGAGCAATTTATTGTATATAATTATTCATAACAAATTATTAATAATCACTAGACATTTTAATGGATACCAACCTACCATTCGGCTCTGAAATTTCTTGAAATTGAATTTTTTTCTAACTTCTAAAATGTCATGAATTTCCAATCACTGTTCCTTGGCTCTGAGACAACACGAAGTCCACAGTCATGGCTATAGAGAAGGGCAAGGACCCAAAGGCCCTGTGAAAGAGCGCTATGCTAGTAACCATCAATCTTTCAAAGGGAAAATCAAGAGATCATGCCCTCAACCAAATTAACACCAAAGAAGAGAAATACTAGTATTAAGTGTTGGTGTAAGCACTGATAAGCTCCCATGGAGAAAGCACTTAGCTCCATGACTCTTATGTGAGTTAGGAGTTGCCATTTTATTAGCTTTGAAAATATACCACACAAACATATACCACACTCACACTCCAGTAAATAATTCTCATTTTTCTGAAATTACTTCAAAGAGTTGTCATGATTCCATTCAAAGTCCTAGAAAGTTCATTCACAGAAATTGTCAAGTTAATTTTAAGATCGATTTGGAAAAGTATAGGAATTACTAGGAAAAAAATAGCTCTCAGAATCAAAACAATGGGCCCATAAATAAAGCTACATATGTGTGGCTGATTGATTTTTGGAAAAAGATGCAAAGGTAATTCAATGGGGAAAGGATAGTTTTCAATAAATGGTACTTGATCAATTGTATGTAATATGTAAAAATGTTGAATGTTTTTACTGGAACTTATATCATGCATAAATTAAACCAGATAGATTACAGACATAATCTTTGGATACTGAAGTTTCTATCACATGAAAAAAATGTCAGGTAAGTGGGACACTGTGGAAACATCAAATTTATAAATTCATTTATGAATCATGGGTATAAAAGAATGAGAAGAATCCTATACCAAAGGCAGAAAAATGTTTTTAGTAAAATCATAGAAATATCCCAAATATAGAGAAAGAAATGCCCAACTAGGTACAAGAAGCACACTGAACACTAAACAAGAAAGAAAATTCTACACATCATATTATCATCAAAAACATGAAATAGTCAAAGGAAAGAAGGAAACATCTTAGAAGCAGCATGCCGAGAGAGCTGAGCCGTACATCAGGCCAGCACACCGTAAAAACTGTGGCTTTTACAGTAGAAACTCTAGAATCCCAAAGGGCGGGGAAGGATGTACCTCAAGTTCTGAAAGCTCATAACTACCAATCCTGACTGCTGTTGCCAGCCAATTTATTTTTAAGAATGGAAGAAAAAAGAAAAATCTCAATAACAACAACAAAAAAAACAGGCTAAAGCACTTTATTCCCACTAAGCTAGCTCTATAGAGTATATTAGAGGGAACACTTTGAATGGAAAAGAAGGATAAATATTATCTTAACTTTTTTTTTCTATTTCTGTGAGGGAACAGCATAACCAAGGCAACTTATAAACTATTTAATTAAGCTTAGGATTTCAATGGATGGAGTGAAAGCATGGTGTCAGGAATAGCTAAGAGTTTGCATTTCAAACCACAGGTAGGGGCAGAGAGAAAACACTGACAATGGTGTGAGTCTTTTGAAACTTCAAAGCCCACCTCCAGTGACACACCTCCTCCAACAGTGCCAAGTCTCCTAATCCTTCCTAAACAGTTCCACCAACTGGAGACCAAGGATTCAAGCATATGAACCTATGAGGGCCATTCTAATTCAAACCACCATAAGCATCAAGAAACTACAGAAAAAAAAATAAAACAAAAAACGAAGAAGCAAAAACAGAGCAAAACCTGCTAAGACATTTGGTAAGCAAAGGAATACTAAGAAAACATCAAATGTTATGAAGTCAGAAAAATGGCAAAATTGAGAATGTTTCAATAATAACTGAACATAAATTAACTTAAATGCTACATCAAATGCTACAAACTTAAATGCTATATCAAATGCTACAAAGTCATCAAAATGGCAGAATTGAGAAGCAAATACTAAGAAAATATCAAATGCTACGAAGTCATCAAAATGGCAGAGTTCAAACATTTCAATAATAACTGAATACCAGTGAACTTAACAATCCAATAAAATGATATAGACTAGAAGATTAGATCAAAAACAGGATCTTTCTTTTTTATCTCCAAGAAACACTTTACCACACAAGATAGACATCACTTTTAAATGAGAGTATGGGCAAAGGTATTGCAAGCTAATTCTAGGGAACAAACTAGGAAATAAATGGAACTCTCTATTCTAATATCTGATAAGGTAGACTTAAAACCAATACAGATCAGAAGAGACAGCAAAGGTCACTTCACACCTCATACTGATTAAGGGCACAATCCACCAAGAGGTCGTTGCCATTCTAAACATACATGTACAAAACATGGGTGAAACCAAAATTAATATACAGAAGGAAATAATTAAGAACAAGGCAGAAATCAATTACACAGAGCCAGGGAAACAGATCAGCTCGTAAAGGAAATTGACATGAAAATGTGACAACTTGATTTTAATCCATAGAACCCACACAAAGGTGGAAGGAAGCACAAATTCCACAAAGCTGTCCTCTGACCTCCACATGTGTAAACTGGCCTGTATGAACATACATCACATATATATGTGTATGTGCTCATATACACACCAATGAAATAAAAAAAAAGAAAGAAACTTAAATAGATTTGGTTCTTTGAAAAAATTAACAAACCCTTAGACAGATTAATCAAAACACATTAGGAAGACATGAACCAATGAAGCCCAGAGGGTCTTAAGGATCAACCTCAAAAACCTACACTCCACTAAATTGGACAGGCTAAAAGAAATGGATTAACTTCTAAATGCATAATATAACCTGCCAAATTTAAAACAAGAAGAGATAAAAATGAAGCAAGGAGCTGGAGTGATGACTTAATGCTTAAGAGTGCTTACTGCTCCTGAAGAGGACCCGGATTCAGTTTCCAGCACATGCCTGGTGGCTCACAACCATCCATACATAACTCCAGTTCCAGGAGCTTCAATGCCCTCTTTGGGCTTCTGCGGGCACCAAGCATATATATTATACACATATATGTGAAGTACTCATATACAAAAATAAAATAAATCTTTAATTTTTTTAAATAGATCCATTACAGGCAACAATATTGAAAGAGAAAAATAAAACTTGTTGACTAAAAAATATCCTACGTCCGAATGGATTCAATACAGAATTCTACCAGAACTTTAAAGAAAATCTAAAATCAATGCTTCTCAAATTATTCCATAAAACAGAACAGGACTGCTTCTAGTCTCTTTCTACAAAGCCAGCATTACTCTGATAGCTAAACCAGCTAAAGATACAACAAAAAAGAAAATTATAAATCAACCTTCCCAATGAACATAGTTTCAAATATTCCCAATAAAATGCCTGCAAAATAAATTTTAAAAATCAAAATTATTAACCATCATGATCAAGTCAGTTTCAATCAAGAGATGCAGGATGAGCCAAATGTAACCTACCACACGAATGGACTTTCGGACAGAAACCATAGGATCATCTCAACAGATGTAGAAAAAGAAATTGACAAAATGTATAATCCCTTTATGATAAAAGCCTAGACAAGAGGAAGAGGGACCACGTCTAGACACAAAAAGGCCATATATAAATCCTGATCGTGGTGGTGATGATGGTGGTGGTGTCAAGACAAGCCAATCAAATTACATAGAACAAATTTATATATAAACTCTGTCCTAATTCATTTTTAATAGCACCAATTAAAGCAATGGAAATCTGGCATTCAAATTTCAGAACAGCAAACTGGCAAGTTCTAGAGACACCGGAATATGTTATAAATTCCATTCTGATCCCTTCTGAGTCACCTTTCCTCCAGATTCAACCAGCTCTTCACCAGAAACCCTTCTGCACCCTCCTGGGTCATATTTATCCAAGTAAAAGCCCCCCTTTGTGTGCAATGGAGGGTGAAGGGTTCTGCTTACAGCTTCATTAGCCTTACAAGGCAGCTTTACCCAGTAGCTCGGGGGCCAGGGAGAAGTTCCATCTCATCCCCAGACAAAACCAGATCCAGGCTCAAAATTTCTATATAAAACTAGGTTTGTTTTGTTTTCAAGAACAAATATACTGTAGACCTGGAAAAACAAAGCAAGCAAAGATGTGGGCATACTCTCTTGACCTTCCCTTTCCTTGATGGTTTGAACTGCAGTTTCTAATTTCACAAATACAAACAGTAATATGTGCTACTTTGCCCTTGGGGACAAACACAGACACCAAGAAAAACGAGGAGGGGGGGTGTGAGCCTGTCTCCCTTGTCCTAACTCAATGCCTTTTTGTACTTTACCTAAACAGAGCCGTTAACTCCTACACAGTTAGATGGCTGATAATTAATACATGCTAACAAACTTTCCTGTGGGACAGAAGGAGGCTTGAATGATGCGGTTATTAATACAAGAAGCCTTGTTGCATTGCCAGGGGGAGAAATAATGGTATGAGGATTGTGTTCTCCCCCACCCACCCCAAAACTGACAATACTGGAAATTTTTTAATGGTCCTTGATACCTCTGCTGATATATAAAAATAAGTGTTGAGGACCCAGAGGAAGAAATTGGCATTTTAAATAAGCCAAATGCACACAGAGTCACCAAGACACCTTCACGGAATGACTCAGGTCTTGATTCATCCATTCCTCAGATTGTTGGCATTATACTAGTCCTCTCAGGGTGGTACAGTCATGATGTTACTCTGTGGAAATTGCACAGACAGTAAAGACTAAATCACATTCAGAGGATTTGATGCTCCAAAATTCAGGCAGCCATCATGTCCTCTGCTCTGTCTTCTGGTAACTTTCATTCCTAAATGATGAGCCATGAGCCTTTCCACAGAGAAAAGCATATAAGAAAACCACAAATTGAAATCACTGATGGTTGACTAAATTATCTGATTCGATATAGCACAAAGGGACAATGGTTCTTTGCAGTATAGGAAAGTTGACAATTCTGGAGGCAACATCAGGCAATGCAAATGCAATTGTTCCCTGTGTCCTTTTCACGTTCAGCAGGGAACCAGACATTAACAGTTGCCAGGGGGGAGTTCTGCTCTGGAGGTCTAGCCTTCGTGACTACACTGAAGCTAGTTTTTCAGGAGAAATAAAATCTCCCAGGCACACTATTTGCTCTTACTTATGTCTATTAGTTCATATATAAGGTGCTGCGGCCTCACTTCGAATTTGAGATGCTAATGAAACAGTTTAAATCACTAAAAAATATCTTTTCAGGTGGTGAAAAGACTTCAGAAAGAAATTAGAAACGATACTTGCAAGTATAATCTAAGTGTTCCATACCATTTTTCTCTATTTAATCAGCACTGGCAAAATCTCATGTGGTTAAAGTAAGTTATTATAACTTAGAAATATATAAAGTTTTATATTTAATAAACTCCTTAGCAAGCTTGATGATCTCTATTGGTAACAGGAACAAACAAACACCAAGGGCTACCATCTTTAAGGAACATGCTAGTTCTGATGGGAAGACCTAGAATAAACAGGTTTGTAGAGACAATGTCAAAAATGAGGGTCAGAGGGCTAGAGAGATGTCTCAGCAGTTAAGGGTTCCAGTTGCTCCTTCTAGAGGACTCACATTCAATTCCAGCACCCACCTGTTGGTGCACAAGCATCTTTAACCCCAGTTCCAGAGCATACAACACTCCCCTCTGGCCTCTTATAGCATTGCCTGAACTAGGTGTACAGATACACATGGAGGCAAAGCACCTATACATGTTCAATAAAAATAAATCTTAAAAAACAATGGAGATTATACTTAGTGATATATTGTATAATAGAACTTGGTATCAAAGCAGATTCTTAGGTGCTCTCACTGTAGAAAAAAAAAGGTATATATTACTTAGTTTGATACAGTGATAATATACATACTAAAATGTGCATAAAACATATGTAGTCAAAGCACCATGTCCCCTACTTTACAAAAAAGAAAATATAAACATAAATATAAAATAAACAAAAATATAAAAGATAAAAAGAAAAAACAGTAAGAGACCATTCCAGTTATTCTGCTCAAATCAGGTGTTTTCACTAAACACCTGCTATAAATTCAGGCATGAACGAGAATAACAAATTGTCCTTAAAAATCCCTGACAAGAATTCTGATTCATCCTCCAAACCCAACCAACCACCAATGCCCAAGTGAATGGGATGCCTTTGAGGTGCCGTGTAAACCTGTACCTGGGAGCCCGCACAGCACTCCACAGCCTCCCGCAGAACCCTGCACTTTGGATGCCAATCAGGCAGTAGACGAAAGGTTAAAAGACGCAGGGGTTAGAGACATGACCTGGAGTCCATTAACTGAGTTCAGGTTGTGGTCACAGCACTTAATGGCTAAAATGCGAAAAGGAGAGAGGTTGAACTTTCCAGATAAGGCTGCGAGGTTTAGCGGAGGGAACCAGCAGAAAGCAGCGTGCCCCGTGCTAGAACGAAGGACTTGTTGAGAAGAGCCAGCCGCCTCCGCCAGTTTCTTCATCTGTAGTTCCTGGCATTTCGAATGTGGACTGGAACCTACTGGCTGCTCCATGAATTCATAATGGATGACTTCATGCCCACCGGTGAATAAGCCTGGCCCATCAACACAGACTACAACCAAAAAATAAATGTTTTAGAAAAACCTCCCCGCCCCCAAAATATCTGAGATCTTACGGCTCTAGAAATGATTTTCCCATAGGTACAGGTGGCTGGAGCGTTGGGAGGAAAACACTACAAAGTGAAACTAAGCCTAGGCAAACATAAAGGAGTAGATGGAGCAGAGGCCCATGCCCACGGCATGTGTGTATCAGACATGCAAACTGAAAACCAAACCAGAAAGTGGGTTAACAAAAAAACCAAAACAAAACACTGGAAAATTAGAAGGAAAACTAGCAATTGAACAGAATGACAGTGGAGGGAAGAGAAGGGGATGCAGCTACTTAGAAGCCTGCCGGAGGCTGATGCCTGCTTAGCTGCCCTTGCCTCCCATTATGGAAGTCTGAAGATCTTGGAAGGAACTGCCTCTGCAGGGCCAGGATCACTCAGAAAGGGGCAGTTTCTGGTTGTCACTGGCCCTTGCAGTGGGTGGGTGACCACACTGTCTCAGAGACTGGCGGGCCACCACCGCTATAGTTTATTTGCTTTATTTCATTAGAAAAAACATGAAGGAAAGAAATGTGTACCTGCAGGGTAGGAAGGCTGTACTATCAGGGGTTACCTACACTGGGGATTTCCCCTGCTTCCAAGTGAAACTGGGTTAATTGAGAAGGGCATGGAGAAATACTGGAGCCCAATTAACAAAACCTAAATCTTCCAATTAATAAGGTAATTGTTAAACGGTTTTGGGGGCAGCACTTAAGAGTTTTACTGGGGATAAAAAGCACTCGTCCCAGACATTGTCAGGAAACAATGAAAAACACTTGGAAGTTCTGAGGGTAGCTGTGATAGAGCACTTGCCTGACATGTGGGGGGCCCGGCTTTGATCCCCAGTAGCGTGTGGGTGTGTTGGGGAGTCTTTTGAACCCTTGCCACCAGTTAAAGGGAATCTAGAAGTGGAGAAGGAGGTTTATGGGAGGGGATCCAGGTGTGTGTGTGTGCTGCGCTACAAAGTCATGGTGTGTCCTCAACAGCGAGCCCCCTTCGAGGTAGTTCATGCCTTTGAATCTTGATGGCACCTGGTGTGAGAACCTCTGCCTAATAACGAATGCCTTTGTATAGATCTCAGGGCCCATCCTGGACATCTGTCATCTTATCTTACTGGATTTCTTGGTGGCACTAATTATTAGCCCCATAGGGCACTGGTCTTCTCGACTCTACAGTTTGGCAGCATTAGCTACTACAACTTTGCTTATTATTTTAAAATTAAGATATAATCTGCACAGACTGACCAGAGAATAAGGACATAGGAGAAAGGATTCAGAGCTTGGCTTCCCAGCAGGGATCAACTCATCCTCTCTGTGGATGCTTGTAGCTGTGCCTCTAGAGCATCCATGAGCTAGTGGGGGTGGGGGTGGGAGGCTAAGGGAAAGTGTACTGGAGCTAAGATGAGCCCCACAGTCCCTGGAGCAGGCTTGTGGGTGTCACGAGGTAGACACTGCTCTGCAAGAGTGGTCCGTCCTTGCCGCCACAGAGCAAACCTCTCTCCTAGTTCCCTACACAGAGTGTCCTCTGTGATTCCAGAGAGAGGTTGTATGTGTATATGGAGGAAGGAAGATCTTACTCCAGCCCTGAAGCCTACTGGCAGGACATAGGTCCCCAGTGGGTCACAAAGTTGGGCCCACCACCTCTGGCTACTCCAATCTGTTTTTCTTTTTCTTCTTTTTTTATTTTTCCCCCCATGGCCTCTACAGACACAAGGGCTGGACTGTGGGAACTCACCTGATACTACTCTCGTCCTGAGGGACCTCATTTGGTCAGCATAAGGTTTTCCTTTTACTTACACAATGTTAATTGATTCTTGTACCAACCTGGAATTTGTTCTGGACACAGCTTTGTCGGGGGAAGCCCCAGACTTCAGAGTAGAGACTGGGGCTGCTGGTGACTTTACAGAATATTATTGAGATAGCTCCTGCCTGAATTTAAAACAACATCAACTACCTACAAGAAAATCCCGCATTCTTCCTTTTGGGGTTGAGCACTGATTAAACATGAAGCCAAGTCTACCATGTGAAGGAAGGGGAAGGTTTTTATACTTAATCTAAGTGATGTTGTCTACTGTTTGGGCTGAAAGTGTGAACTCTCTGATATTAACTGTCTTTTTTTTTTCCCCAAACTGTCATGCATTCTTGACATTAATTAGCCAAAATCATGGGGCAGCGGAGAAAGCCAAACACTTTTTTGCTTCGAGCTATGTCCTTGGATGTGTCTTTAGCACCTCTCCTGGGCTCCAGTGTTTTATCCCTACAGACGGGGGAACCACAAATAGCCGCTGGACACTCAGCCATTTGCTCTTAAAGATCCCCACTAAATACACTGCTAAATCCTCCGACATGAAAGGGGGGAAGCTCGCATGAATTCATCAAGATGTGGCTCATTTGCTTTTAAAATCATGCCTCCCTGGAAGAAAGGCTGAAGGTGATGGGCGGGCACTTTCTGTAAATGCCTCTACGTCTTCTAGGGAGATTTCCACAGATAAACTGGCCAGGGCCAAAATTCTAATTGTGATCCTGGACAATATTTGAACTGGTGCCTTCCCCCCCCGCCCCCCCCCCTTAAAACACAAGAGAAACTTGAACCGCAGCTTGGATCCTCAGGTCACCTCTATATCAAAGACAGCCCTAAGCAAATGGAGGTTCTGGCACGAATGCTAGAAAGGAATAGGAGAAGTGTCAGGGAAGTGGAGGGAGCGGGAGCGATAACGAGCCCTGTGATCCCAGCCCCCAGCAAGATTCAATGTGCGAGCGACATTCCTCTCTAATTAGACATTTATATCATTCACGTTCAAACCCTAAGAAACATCCAAAAGGAGCCCATGCTTGCCACTCTCTTTTCTTGTCTTTCACACATTGGAAATGCATACTCCCCCGGCTGGGGGGTGGGGGAGTATTCACTATCCCCTCCCCCAAGTGAAGTATTCTCATGGGCTTTCCTTCAGCAAGGCTCGCTGCTCACATGCAGAGATTCTAGGAGGGAAGGCGGTTGCTCAGTGTTTGCATCTTAAACCCAAAGAATGTCCTCCATATGTTCCTGGCAGCTGCAGACGGCAGTAGCATTCTTCCATGAGTTCCGAATGGCACAGTGTGTCTTCTCCTGCTGCTTTGTAGACACCAAAGAGGAGCAAATCCTTGGGGCTTTTGTGGGCTATAGGCAAATGCTTTATGTTTCCCGTTTCGAGACCGTAACATTCATTCTGCCTTCTCTTCCCTCTCTCTGGCTTTTGTGAAACTGGGTACTTGTGAGAACACAGTTGTGCTGCCTTGAAGAGAATGCCCCCCCCCAAAGGTTCACGTATTTATTTGAGTGCTCAGTCCCCAGTTGGTGAACTGATTATGAAGGGTTAGGAAGTGTGGCCTTGTTGGAGGAGGTGTGTCACTGTGGGTGGCCCACACCAGGCCCAGTGTTTCTCTGTCTCTGCTTTTCTGTGTCTCTCTGTTTATCTCTGTCCCTCTCCCTCTCTCTGCCTGTTGAGGATGTCAAACTCTCAGCTACTTTTCAATCACCGTACCTGCCTGCCTGCCACCATGCTCCTCACCGTGTGATAGTAGACTAACCCTCTGAAGCTGTAAGCAAGCCCCTAATATATGCTTTCTTTTATAAGATTGCCTTGGTCATGGTATCTCTTCACAGTAATGAACAGTAACTAAGAAAACAAAAATATGCATTTCTTTTCTTTTTCTTTTTAGACAGGTTTTCACTGTATGGCCCTGCTATCCTTCAACTCAAAGTCTTTCTGCCTCATCTGCCAGAGTACAGGAATCAGAAGTGTGTACAACTGCATCTGGCTTAACCTGTTTCTACTCCTTGCTCTCTGGGAGATACCATTTGTCATGAGTGATTATCCGTGGAGAATTGCTATGATATTGCTGAAGGAGCAAAGAGCAGAGATCTGTGTTCCCTGGCTAGGGAACAAACAACTCAGGAGTTCTTTGACCTCAAACAAACCAACTCATGTCTCTAAGCTTTGGACTTTGATTTCCTCTGCCCCAAGCAAGAAAACAAGAGGAGAAAGAAGACCGTGTAGCCAGCATGTATGTCCAAACCAGGCTTCTCCTGGCAGTGTCAGGGTTGCCTCCCTCATCTTAGAACCCCAAATCTAAATGCCTCAAACCCAAATGTTTTGAGTGCTAGCATAACATCAAAAGTAGAAAATACCTCACCTGTCCTCATGTGATGACTTTCAAGTAAAACACAAGTGCACTAAGCATACTATACACAGTTATTTTCAGACTGTGTGTGTAAGGTATGTATGAAGCAGGTGGGTTTCATTTTTCGACCTGAGTCTAATCCCCAGTATATTCCAGAGAAATCTGAAATTCTAAACACATAGGAGCTACTGGACCTATAGCACCATGACCATGGACAGCATGCACACACACATATGCAAATACATTTTGTTATGAAAATTTTAAACTAAGAATAATGAGTCAAAGAAAGTAGAGTTGATGTGGGAAGTCCTTCTGTCTATGTGTTGCTTTTATTGGTTAATGAATAATGAAGCTGTTTGGCCTGGGATAAGGTAGAATAGAGGTAGGCAGGAAAACTAAACTGAATGCTGGGAGAAAGAAGGCAGAGTCAGATAGAAGCCATGTAGCCCCGATGGAAAAGTCCCACCAGAAAAGCCACACTGGATGCTGGACGAAACTTTATCTGGTAAGCCACAGCCACGTGGCAATACACAGATTAATGGAGATGGGTTAGTTTAGGATATAAGAGTTAGCCAGAAAGAAGCTTAAGTGATTGGCAAAGCAGTGATGTAATTAATACAGTTTCTGTGTGAATATTTCAGGTCAGGGCAGCTGGGAACAAATGAGCAAAAACCTCAAGCAACTGTGGAAGAAGTCTGAAGATCTAGAATTGGGACTGATAAATGGCTCAGTAATTAAGAGCACTTGCAGTTCTTAAAGAAGACTGAGTTCTGTTTCCGGCACCCACCCACATCAGGTGAATAACAACTTCCCATAACTCCAGCTCCAGGGTATCTGAGATCTAATGCCCTCTTCTGGCTCTTGTGGGCACCCATACACGTGTGCATATATACACACAAGCACATAAAATAAAAACACTGCTTTTTATCTTTAAGGCTCTATAATTTATCACCGTAAGTTTATATGTTTCTTTTAAAGAAAAATGTTACAGGGTTTCTCTCTCAATCTTGTTCTCACCACAAAACCTTTCCGTCTCAGTAAATGGCAAGGCTGCTCTTTTTACATTACCATACCTTAGTCATGCAAAGTAATGGGTTTCACTACGACATTCTCAGACATGCATGGATCATATTGCTCCTCTTCAACCCCCACCTCTCTTCTCTTCCTGTATCCCAATTATCTCTGATTTGATTTCATGTCTCTTGTTTTCTAAATTCCTTGTATGAGAAAAAATATTACTACTTGTTTCAATGAGTCTGGGTTATTTCATTTAACATTATGAACCCAGACCCATCTATTTTCCAACAAGTGACACAGTCTCATTCATCCTTATGGATTATAAACTTCAATGTATTTTCTTTATCATTCATCCATTAATGGACTTCTAGACTGGCTCCCTAACTTAGCCATTGTCAAGAGCGCAGTAATCAACACAGGATTGATGAGTGTTTCCATAGTGTTCTGACTGTAGTTCTCTTGAGCACACTCAAAGGAATGGTATTGCTAAATTATATGGTAGGTAAGATTTAGTTTATCAGGAACCACAACACTGACTTCCATGACTGCATTAATCTACTTTATAACCAGCCACACACAAGAGTTCCTTTTCCCCAGTACACCTTTGCCAGCTTTGTCTGTTTCTTGTTTGCTTGATGGTCGACATTCTGACTAAACTGAGATGGAGTCTCAGTGTAATTTTGATTTGCATTTCCCTAATGGCTAATAATGTTAAAATTTTCGTTTATTTATTGGCCATTTGTACTTTTCAAAATTTCTTTTATTTTGCGTATGTTATGATGTTGAGTATGTGGTGTGGTGTGTGTGTGTGTGTGTGTTTGTGTGTGTGTGTGTGTGTGCGTGTGTGTGTGCAGGCACACGTGGTGTTTTCCCTCAATAGCGCTCCACCTTTAATGTTTTGTGTCAGGGTCTCACGTTGAACCTGAAACTAAACGATTCTGCTATTCCAGCTAGCCAATGAACTTCAAGGACCTCCGTTTCTCCCCACAGCCACTCTAGGTCCAGGCCACAGGCATGCACTGAAATGCCTGGCTTCTTACACGGGCTCAGAGAATCTGAGCTCACCAATTCTTGCTTTTATTTCCAAGGCTACTAGAATCCTTTACAGAATTTTATTCTTATATTCTACACTTTTATATTAAATTGCCCGTTTCCTTGTAGCAGTTTCAAAGTTTCAGTTCTTACAATAAACCCTAATTTAATCAGTTGATTTTTGTGCAGGGCAAGAGATAGGATCCTGCGGTCCTGTGATGTGGATATCCTGTCTCCACCACAACTTTGCTAAAGTTCTTTTCCAAATACCTATTTCTGTCACCTTTCCCAAGGTCGTAGCTGCTTGGGCTTCTGCCTGGGTCTTCTTTTTGATTGTACTGATCTATGTGACTGTTTTGCACTAGTATCTTACTGGC
The DNA here is from genome assembly GCA_004026605.1 of Ondatra zibethicus. Taxonomy (NCBI): domain Eukaryota; kingdom Metazoa; phylum Chordata; class Mammalia; order Rodentia; family Cricetidae; genus Ondatra; species Ondatra zibethicus. The sequence goes on from PVIU01008298.1 coordinate 66,946, forward strand.
TTTGTTACTACGGCTCTGTAATGTAGTTTGAAGCCAGGTGCTTCGACTTCTCGAGCATTGCACTTTTTTTTTCTTCTTCTCAATGTTGCTTTAACTATTCATAATTTTTTGGCCTTCCATTGTAATTTGAGATTTTTTTCTACTTCTGTGAATGTCATTGGGATTTTGATAGGGAATGGACTGAGCCTTTATATGATTTTTAATAATGTGGGCATTTGATCACTGTTAATTCTGCTAATTTGTGAGTATGGGAGGTATTGCCACCTTCTACAGCTTCAGTCTTTACTGGTTTATAGTTTTCAATGTGCAGGTTTTTAACATTTTTGGCTAAGTTTATATCTAGGGTTTTGTTTATTTCTGGGATTATATGAACAAGCTTGATTTCCTGATTTCTTTAATTTTTAGTTTTTTAAATAGTACATTTTTTAGATTATTATATAATTATGCTATTTTTCCCCTTTCCTTTCCTCCCTCCAAACTCTCCTATATACTATTTAAAATTTATGGCTTCTGTTTCTTTCACTGTTGTTTCTTTTTGTTGTTTTGCTGTTGGTGGCGGCGGCGGTGGTGGTGAGTGTGTGTATGTCTGTGTGGGCGTGTTTCTAAATACATAACTACAACCTGCTCAATCTGTATAATGTTACTTGCATGTACAATTCCTTTTTAATCAACAACTCCATTCTTTCAATGCCCATATCCTAAGCTAGGAATCATTCTGCTAATGGAGGGAAGGTAACCCCATATTCCACTCATTACCAGGTCCTATGTGTTTTGTCTGAAAAGGCAGCTTGACTCCACTGTCCCTGCCTTGGTCACTAGGCAGCTTAAATACCTCCCTATTTTCATTGTTGCCATCCCCATGACTACTGTCACAACAATGAACAGAAAAAATCTGTTTGCATCACACATATTGCATCACTGTGGATCCACTACTGGTTTTCGTCTCATTAAACCCAAGTCATCATATGGTCCAGCAAAGCCTGCTAATTTTAACATGATCCCTGCTTCCCTAACTCTCCTAGCCCCTCCCAGCCTCCCTATTTCAATTCCCTCAACAATTCCCAAGTGCCATCCCACTCTTGATGCTCAAAAAAAAAAACAAAAACCTTTATTTTGTCCTGTCTTACTCTACAGCTTTTATGTCATGTAATGGATGTTTGCTTTACTTTCTGATGTCCTCCCAAAACCAGCTATAATAGACTATATGCTCCATGAGGGCAAAGACTTTGTCTGGGCAATTTCCTGGTAATCTTCTTGCCAGAAATACAGGCATCAAAGTGGAAACCCCACACATACCATGAAAAGAACAAATGCACTCAAGGTATGATTAATGACTACCCTCTCTCGAATGAACAAAAGCACTCCCACACTACTAATGAGCAATTATAGTGACTGTAGCTGATGGAATGGCCTAAAAGGGTCTGACTGATGGAGCTTGCATTTTATGGGGAGGATGACTAAAGGTATTATTTACTTATTTATGTTGGGTAATCATAGATAATGATAATGGAAAATAGAATAAAAAAGATAAGAGAGTGCTTAAAGTGGGATGATCAAGGAACTGCTTCTTGGAAGTGTGTGTGTGTGTGTGTGTGTGTGTGTGTGTATGTGTGTGTGTGTGCGCGCGCGCGCAATTCCAGATGGATGAAAGAACAGTGCAAAGGTCCAAAAACAGTGGCATCTATGACTGGAGCACAGCACTGCATAAGAAGCAAGGAAGTAGAGCCTGGGAGATAAAACTCAATAAATCACACAGGGTCACAACGAAATGTTGCCATGCTATTGTAAGTCTATGGGAAGCAGCCACAATACAGCAAAATTTGCATGTTCAGAAATGACTCTGACTTCTCTGTAGAGTATAGACTTCATGAGGAACAAGAGTGGAGCCAGCTAGGAGGCTGCCTGGAGTCGCTGAGGAAGATAGCCCTGTGGCTTGCACCAGAGAGCAAGAGAAAGCAGCAGAGGCTACAACAGGTTGACTTAAATGACTCCCAAAGCTTCTTAGCTCATGCTGCTCAGATGTGGTGGAACCTTCAGGAAGTAGGTTCTAGAAGAAAGTTGGGTTACAGGAACATGCACTGGCAGGGGACACTAGGGCCACAGGTCCCTCTTCCTCTCTGTGCTTTCACCACCAGACATAGCCTCCTGCTTGGGTTCCCTTATGCCTCCCCACAGGCCCCAAGCAACAGAGTTGACCAACTAGAGACTATGACTCAGAACAAAGCTTTTCCTCCTTATAGACTGATCTTTTTTTCAGGCATTTTGCCATAGTGATAGAGAGCTAAATGGGGTAGTAAATTTATTTTTATACTAGAAACCACAGGTTTATCATCTAATACATAAGTAAGGTTAGCACGATAAACTCCCCTTATTGTCACACTTGTTGGGACTTTTACATTTTTAGTTAAATAGAAAAATGACTGTTGCATAGTAAACAAGTTAATATAAATAACATGTGAGAACACTGGGAAGAAACATGAAGAAACACACTAAAGAGAAACTCTAACCATATAGGGGATTTAAAAATAAAACAAAAAGACAAGGCTTAATCATCTTCCTGTTTTTCGTCAGCTCCAACTGTGCAGAGACCATACTACTGAAAGCCTCTGAGAAGCATTCATGTGATGTCCCATAAAAAAAGATCAAGTGCTTTCTTACCTAGGAGAGGCCCCAGCCAACTCTTCCTCATCCATATCCCAGCAAAACACCTTCTTCTGGGGGCAAAGTCACTTCCACATGGGGTAATACAGACACGACAATGACCGTGTAGGAGAGGCAGAAAACCTGGAGTCACGAAGCCTAGACTCTTAGGGGGGTACGTCCAAGAATAAAAAATTCTGACCATCTATTTCCTTACCCATAAAACAGAAAGGAAAATTCCAGATGGTCTTTAATGTACCCGATATCTTCTAAATAGTGCAGTTCTGGAAATACCAATAAGGCCATTTGGGTCTATTCAGAATTCCCTATTAAACAAAGCAGAGCCTGGAAAAGAAGCATCTACGAAGATCAGTAAGTACTTAAATAGTGATAAAGACAGATATAAGATCTATAAGGAATTTTAACAAATTGGCTCACATGATTGTGGGACTGGCAAGTTCAAAGGTCATGGCCTAGCCTAACAGACAGGTAGGAAACTCAGTCTTGAATAGCTTCTCTTCTCCAGTAAACCTCAGGTTTGGGCCCTCAAGGTTTTCAGGTGATTATATAAAATCCAGCCACATTACCAAAGATATGGCCTGCTTAAACGATGTTACTTAGCTTTTCCATCACTGTGACAAAAATACCTAAAAAAAAATCAATTTAAAAGATAAAAAATATTTATTTTGATTTGATACCCCAAAAATTTCTCTCTATGATTACTTGGTCAATCTTTTGTGTCTGCAAAAATGTTGAACATCATAGAAGAAAGCATGGCAGCACAAGCTACTCACCTCATGGTGACTAGAAAACACAGAGGAGGAGGAGTCTAGACACAAGACCAATAGATCTTCAAGAAAATGGCTCAAGAGACATACTTCCTTCAACTGAGCCCAGTCTTCTACAATCCCCACCCACACCCAACAGTCCATGCAGCTATGAAACTATTAGTGAATTAATCCACTGATGAGGATAGAGTTCTCCTACCCAGCCTGGACACCAACTCACTAAAGACCAAGGCTTCAACACAGCAGTTGCTGGGGTATTTCGTGTTCCAACCATAATGCAAACTGATTGCAAATGCTGTGTTGCATTTATGAAATGTCTTTACAGCAATTATCTATACCAGTGTTTTCCCAAGCTGCTGAACACTGTAGCATAGTCACAGTGGCTGATAAAATTATCCAACACAACTGCAATGTAGGCACCTTACTAGAAAAGGTACATTCTCAAAAACCAAGAATGGAGAAGTAAAAGAAAAATGAGGTAGAGAAGAAAGGAAGCAAAGACATGGGTTTGTGTTAACCAAGGCAGCAAGACCTTAACAACTGCTCAGTCTCAGTTACACTTTGGATCAAGTCATTGAAGGAGGAAAGAAGACACAGAAGTTTGTGTCTTCTCCTCTCCAATTATGTGTCAAAATCCTTGCAATCGAGTAATAGTTCTGCCATCTGTACCTACCATTCAGCCACTGGGACCACCATAACCTAAAGTGAAAATAGGGTACACTGCCCAGCTCCCCATCAGGACCATTGTTGAGCACTTTTGGACCAGTGTGGTCATCTGATAGCTCTCAACTAAGGACCTCTGTAGAAGCCACAATCAGAGAAGGGTATATACTAACTCACCCAAGGTCAATCGCTCCCCAACAACATCCCATTTCCAGCGACTGATTTATAAGGAGATACAAATGCCCAGCTCTGCTGCCTCTATTTGCAACTATGAAGAGTTGTCTTCTTGATAGACTGAGACCTTCACTGAAAATTCATAATAGTTGATGTCCTCCTGTCCCCTCCAACTTTGCCAGACAAATGTTCTTTAACCTTAAATCTCAGAGGTATACAAAGCAATTTGAAATAGAGAAAAATATCCAAAGTCTATTGTGTGATGCTTCTCACTATTCTTAACAACAAAGACCAAATACTAAATGCCACTCTGATTTAAATTCAAAATCATTTTTGTAAAGACAAAAAACTATTTGCTATTGCCTGAAAAGTGCCAGGCTGGGAAATAGCTGGCCATGAATATGCACACCAAGTGGCAAAGTTAAACTAGCAAATTTTCAGACTAAATGGCAAAAATTATAATTTATTTGGAAAAATCCCCAATGTTCCTGAGCCTTCCTTCCCTTTGGCGAGAATCTAAAGACTATTTTAAATAGTCACATGTGAGAGGAACCTCAAGAGAGCCCCGGATTTCTTAGTTTAAAAATTCTCAACTGATTCTCAATACTTGATGGTAGCTAAGTCCTCATTGTCTGCCATCCCTTCTCCATCAAGTCTCCTTTATATAAAACCATCCAAAAGTGCATGCTGTTCAAATAATGTCTTTGGGTAGCCCTGACTTAGACTACCAGGGATGCCTTCTTTCTTTCTTTGGGGTCTGACCCGGTCTTTTCCTTTGGTGACCAACCTGTTTGCAACCACACGTGGTTATTGGAAGTACCAGCTACATCTCTCTACAACTCACCAGCGGGGTGGCCATGTGATCTGAGGGGATGAAAGGGAAGTTGAGTTTCATGACTTTGAAGCCAGGGCAGAGAAAACTTGTTGAGACCCAAGTTTCATTGTCTGCCTTCCTGGGAAAACTCCCTGCTTCAGCAGCACCAGCAGAGGTAAGCTATGTGACATCTGATTCACGTGTCACAGAGAAGTGACCACCAAAAGTCATTTCTTACAGAGCTTCACTTTGGGACTCCGGTGATTTCTTCTCATTGTTGACACTGATCAGTGAACCTGCTACAAAACTGTCTGGTGTTTCTTTTTTTTATCCCCCTGCAGTAGCATTGGCCAGAGGGCAGTGCTCACATCAAGAGTGTTGGCATCAGCTTCATCTTTCCCATCTCCATCAACAATATTGAATTAAGGAAGTACTGAGTTTGCTTCTGTCCATGACTCTAATCATGGAGACAAATAGCATATAGGGTGGAATGAGCGCCAAGGCTCTAAAAATGCTCCCCTAAAAAGAGCCAGGGAGGGGCTAGAGGCACTCAGTGTTATAAGACCTGAGTCAAAGTTTTCTTCAACATAGTGCTAGAAATAAGAAAGAGGGTGTGTTCTTTGCAGGCTTATGTACCCTTTCTGGCTTTGATTGACAAGTACACCAACCAGTTGGCGTCAGAGGAAGGGCAAGTGAGAAGCAGAGAGAAAAAGAGAAAAAAGCTGAGATGGAGACAGAAGAAAAGCCATCCGTCATCAGAAGGGTATGAGGAATTTCAAAGAATGACAAGGAAAAATATGGAACTCAAAAACAAGGGTGAACCGGGCAGGTCCGGGAACCCAGGGAGCAGTGGGACTCAACAGGTTTTCTCTGCCCTGTCTTCAAAATCTTGAAACTCAAATTCCCTTTCATCCCCTCAGATCACATGACCTCCCTGCTGCTGTAGAGAGATGTGACTGGTACTTCCAATCAATAACCACATGCTGTTGTAAACAGTTGTCACCAAAGGAAAAGACAGGGTCAGCTCCCAAAGAAAGAAGGATGGAATCCATGTTAGTCTAAGTATAGGTCACCCAAAGACATTCTTCAGTAGTAGCTCAAACGATCCTTTCACAGGGGTTGCATATAAGATATCCTGCATATCAAATATTTATATTAAAATTCAAAACAGTAGCCAAATTACAGTTATGAAGTAGCAACAAAAATAATTCCATGGCCGTTGGTCACCATAACACTAGGGAACTGCATTAAAGAGTGGCAACATTAGGTAGCATGAGAACCACAGGTCTAGACACTTGTTACAAATGGCGGTTCATGGTCAGCATCTCAGACCTGCCGAGTCAGAACACCTCAGAGAACCCCAGCATCACCCTGTAAGAAGTGCTCAGGAAAGCTAAAGGCTCAAAGGTAAATTCAACATGATCAGATTTCTGTTCCAGCATTCAATACAGACTGAAAACGAAAAGTACAGATTTGAGACTGACATAAAGAAAAGACCTGTAAGTGTCAAAATAGATCACCACCAGGAGCTTAAGGTTGGGAAGGACAATTGGTGCTTCAAAGGGTAGGACCAATTCAAGGAAGAGCCATGGGAAATGCTGTGGAGGAAAGTCATCAGCAAGCATGCAAGCCCTTGACAACGCTAAGTTTCTCAGCTAGGATTTACTCTCTGTATTTAATCACAAAATGCAAGCCTTCTAGAGAGGCCACCCTTTCTCCTCCATGACTCCTGTATAATTGCTCCTCTCTGCTCAGTCCTAAGCGAACACGGAGAACTCATATACTGCTCTCCCAGAAGCAGAAAAGGACTCTTCATGCGGGGTGTTTGCGGTGGCCTTGCTGTGAAAAGAATAGGATTTCCCCAGGAAGAGACTGGCAGACTAAAATGAAGCCAGAACTCCGAGCTGTCACCAAGTGGGACCTTGGCACAGCAACTGCTCAGCTGTATAAATGTTGTATTTTACAGTGCAATACCCATCACCTCTCTCTTCAGAATCCACAGTGGTGATTCTACTTATGAGCTAGACCCAGGAAATAAAAAGCCAAACAGCAATATGTAGTGATCGGACAGAGAAACCAAGCCAAAAACCATGTTCAAACACGTGGCCGTATGCTCACACTCAGACATTAGTTGGTTTTCCAACTGGATTACTGTTTCTCCCAGTCAAATATGATCATAGAGAATCCAGAAAAGCAATAGGTATTTCTCTTTATCTCTTTACAGTGGGCTGTGAAGATGGCATGAAGACTGTCTCCAACTACTCAGTTCCAAGTTGCTTAGATAAAAAATAAGATAAAAAGGCCCATTTCTTCAAAACAGACTCCAGATCACCAGATCAGAGTCACCTTTTATAAAACACAAGGGCAGTCTTGATGTTTCCCACTCTCTCACATGGTTGGCACTTCTGAGAACCAACCAACATGATTGTTTCCACTCAGATCCAATGATACACAAAAAATGCAATACAATGCTGTGATCCAATAGTTGTCAGGCCCTGCTCTTACAGAAGGCCAGCTGTAAAACTCATGAATATATTTTACTTTCGTTTAGACCAGGAACGCAGACAATGACTATGCAGGATGATTCTGAGTCTAACCTTATTCAGCTGTGTGTGTTCTGAGTGGCGAGCCATAGGGGACGAGAGGGTGATGGGACCTAAAGGCCTTTGTCAGAGCCTGCCTGTCTCAGCTGTTTTGTTCTTGACAGATGCATAATGATATAAGCCCCTAAGCAGCTAAATCTATTTCTTCTCTGCCAAAAACAAGTCGTGAGGCCTGGGCATGTTCAAAATATTTGTTGGAAGCACACAAACATTCACTGCTATAAGGGAAATCTATCTAAAAATTATCATTAGATCATGGAATAAAAATAACTCTAATAATAAATTAATAAAGATAAATCTTTTCAGCTGGTGGAGTTTGTTTTCTTGCCCACCTCTCCCATTCCCCACTTCAGTTCCTTCTTCATGACTGTTAAGTCAGAAACAAGCAATTTTAAGCAGCATGCCTTAGGCAGTATCTGCAGATTCAAGCCAGCCTGCTCCTGATTCCAGACTCTCATCTCTGAGCCCAAAGCCTCCTGCCTTAACCCTTTGCCCGAGCCATCCACTAGTTATACCCGGAGGTATCAAGCCATTCCCAGATCCCTAGACTTGGACATTGCCTCCATATTCTGTCCTGCCTGGCACCCACACACCCTGCCTGGACTGTTCGCTCCAGTATAGTCTCCTCAGTAGATCCTGATTGACAGTCCTTCCTAGTTCTCATCTCAGACAATGAAGGACTTCCTTTCACAAATCTATCTCTCGGACCAAACGAAGCATTGGCGACATTGCCTGCCGTGCGGAGATCTCAATAAGCGTGTTATCTGGATGCCTGGTTGAATGGATAAATGAACCATCATACATGCATTGTGAGGGGCCCCAAAAGGTAGTAGACCAATCTACTTGATTTAATGCAAAAGGAATACTTTAGGCAGAAATCAGCCTACCAGTAAAAGTTTGTTATAACCATAACATTTATGGCAAACACACACAAAAGGAAATGTTTTAGCAGACATCTGCTGCTATGAAAAAAAAGCAAAAGGACTAAAAGAATGGTCTCTGCCTTTGAAGTTTCCACTGCAGCCTAGTTTACCTTTGCTGCCCTTGCAGATAAACCTTCAAAAGTACTGTGAATATCTGCTTTAATCCCATGTCTTCACAGCACTCCGCGGAAGATAACAGAGCTCATGTGGTTGACGTGTCTGTACTCCCGACTTTCTGCTTCGGCTCTTCCTCCAGAAGTGACTGTTCTAACAAACCACTCTGTAGGTCTCCTTTCCCCTTCAACCTGGACTTGGGGAATTGGAGCACTCTCAAAGAGCTCCTAGAAGAGATGGGCGTGGGGTGGGGGGAGCATAAAGGAAGGCTTTCGGATTAGAAAGAGTTTAGTGTACTCAGAACCCAGAGAGAAGGTGATATGAGACCTGAGTCAGAAGTGGCTTGAGACCAGGTCTGACAGGTGTGCCCCATAATAAACTCCCGACAGAAGGAGCTCAAAGGGCGGAGAGCACTAGACTCGCAGATTGTATCAGTCTATCGAGGCAGGAAGGCTGGAACAAAGCAGAGTAGCTCATCTCAAGCAAAGAGAGGAATCCCAATAATCAGCCGGTTCTCTCCTTTCCTCCTCTTATCACATTTGGCCTGCCAGGCCATGGGACTGTGGCGTCCATATTGAAAGTGTTTCTTCTCCATTTAGTAAATTCTCTCTGGAAATTCCCTCACAGACTTACTTAGAGATACACCTATCTCATCAAAGCCAACCCTCTGGGTGATTCCAAATCCAGTCAAATTCCTACCATCTGTAATAATACACTTCTGCCTTTCTTTCAGCATTAGAAATTGAACATAGGGTTTTGCATAAACTAGGCAAACACTCTTAACCAAGCCACATCTCTAGTCCAAACATTGTCTTCCTGGATGTCAAGACAGCAAGATTCTAAAAGAAAAATGATCCACACTGTTTAGTCTACCCTTTTCCTCACAAAATGTTCCTAAATATTTATAAATATTTAATAGAAGAATGGACATTGTGTTTCCAACTTTTAATCTATGACGTAAGGATCTCAGAAGATTCCATTCCATCCTTAATGCAAGTAAAAACCTGAAGAAACATAAAAACTAATAACTTTTCTTATACCCTTCAGGAAATGAGGCCACTGGGAAAACTGCTTACCCTGAAACCAGAGAGAGAAAGACAAGCTGGCTCAGGAATCATAATTCAGTTGAAGAGAAATTTCTGCAAGATGAAGTCCTGCAGCAGGAGATGCTGGACCCCAGTAGGTGAGCTGCTGAAAATTCAGCGTGGACAACTCTGAGCGCTAACAGCTCCAAGCAGATTTTGTTACAGGAGTAGTCAACAGGGCTGCAACCCCAGCAGCTCATCCACAGTGTCACCATCAGCATCAGAGAAAACACGCAGTAGCCCCTTCAAAAGGAAGGGCAAGGAACCATGTTTGAAGTATTCCAGAGCACACCGGTCTTTTTAACAAAGCCTTCCCACCAGAGAAAATGTTTAACCAGGCCTGGTTACTGGGTTTTCCAGAATGTAACTGACCCAGGAAAAGAGATATACCCAACTCTACCCATGAAAGGTGCCATTCCAGCCCACCTTTGGAGTTAGGACTGATAAGTAATAATGAAGTTCCTAATCCGGGGACGTACATTCAACCCAAAATTGAGACTCATCAATAATGAGAATGCTTATCCAGCCCACACTTTACCACATTCACTAATGGTCTACCTCCCACAACTTCTTTTATCCAGTGTACTACGTATCCCACTCCAACCTAAGATAATCACAGAACATGCTAAAAGAATTGACACACAGACTTTGTGTAAACTGAATTGACATCAGAACCAGAATTAGGTATAAAATATGTTAGCATTATTAGACCAAGATTTTTCATTGTGATTGATATGTGATTTAATGGAAAAAGTAGTTGACATACAAAAATAATGACTAATGCATTCACATACGCTTGTTTATAAGTGAAATAAATGACAGAAATGTAGAAGGGGTAAGATGGAAGAACTAGAAACATTTTACCATTATAAGGCATTTTTACTGGCATGCAATGTATGATATTTGTAAGTAGACTTGGATAAGTGGAAGTGTCGAATGTAAACCTTTAGAGTTGGTTTATACCCAGCGAGATTGCTGTGGAGTAATCCTTTTGTACAGTCTGAATATGTATTACTCTCATTTGTTTAATAAAGAGCCAACTGACCAATAACTAGACAGGAAGAGGTTAGGTGGGAGAGCCAGACTGAGAGAGTGCTGGGAAGAAGGGGGTGGAGTTTCCAGCAAGACTCAGAGGAAGCAGGAGATGAACATGCTGTGTTGAAAAAGGTACTGCCACGTGGGACAGCATAGATAAGAAATGTGGGTTAATTTAAGATGTAAGAGCTAAAAATAAATAAATAAATAAACTAGCTAGTAACAAGCCTAAGGTATTGGCTGAGCATTCAGAATTAATAATAAGTCTCTGTGTAGTTATTTGGGAGCTGACTGGCAGGACAGAGCTAACTGGTAGGACAAAAAAAAATCCACCTACATGAGATGACTTTGAAGATAAAAGCACCTGCCATGCAAACCTGATGCCCTGAGTGCAATCACCACATCCCAGAGGAGAAGGAGAGAACTGACCCCCAAAAGCTGACATCCATGAGTACACTGTGGCACACGTGTTTGTGCTTGCATATACATCATACATGTGCACACCCACAAATGTAACTAATTGATTAAAGCTTTAAAAAGAAAAAGAAAGCCTTTAGAAGAAATACTAAGATATTTTCGAAATAAGACAATTTGAAAAATTAATTTCAATTATTTTTTCAAATAATTGCCTTGCTAAGAAAGGAGAAAAAAAACTGAATCACACAAAATTCTTGATTAAAACCACAAAAGCCATAAAAATCATGAAAAGCAAAAAGTGAATGAAAACTAAGAACAGCAAACAGAAGACAGCTGCAAACATGGAAAATATCTATAGACAGTTTAAACATAAGCAGTATTATATACCAGCTAAAGATACAAACCAAGCCAGACATGGTGTGACGCAGTCATCCCAGATACAACAAGACTAAGTCATGATGAGTGCTTGAGTCCATGAGTTTGTTGTCAGCCTGGACAACATACAAAGATCTCCTTTAAAACAGTGGAAGAAGGACAAATATTGTCTCAAAATGTCCCCCAAAATAGAATACAACAAAATACAAAAACAAACTACAAAATATATGCTACGAATATTTAGAATAAATTTAAATTAAAAGGGCAGAGAAATAAAGTAGGAACCACAGATCAAAACAAAGAAAGCAGCTATATTAATTCTAGACAAAGCAGACTTCAGTTGTACAATAATACACAGATTATGCTAAAACACAACAGTCCTTAATCAGCATATGCCTAACAGCCGAACATCCAATCACAAATGACAAAACCCAATAAGAAAAACGGCTATTGCTGGGGAGTTAAACACCCACCTACCTCAAACAGGAATAATAGACAAAAAAATCAGCAAACATAGTTAAACTAAATATTCCAATTAATCAAACAAATTAAATTGATTTAAGTTTCCATCTTAGGCAAACATAAAAAGTAGGATAACTACAATTCTAAAGAAACAAGAAAAATTACAGCAGAAATCAATGAAGCTGAAAATAAGAAATCAATAGAAAAAATCCAGCAGTACAAAAACTCTGTTTTTTTAAAAAAGATCTATAAAGTCATCTACTCCTAATAAGGAAAATAAAATAGGCCAGAAAGGGTGACAGAAGCCTGAACCTTCGTGCTGAAGCAGGAAAAACACAAATATAGGCCCAGCCTGGGCCTCATAACCAGATGAAAGAAAGAGAAAAAGAGGTGAGTGGCGAAGAGAAAACAGGAACGTTGTAAGGTAAAAAGGAGTACACCACATATCTATCCATCAACATCAAGATGATGGGAGATTATGCACAACTATAACCCCCATGAATGCCAAGCTGAAAACCCAAAGGAAATATACCAATTTGTTAAAAGGTGAAATCTGATTAAACGCACGCAAGAACTAGACAATTTAAATAGTCGTGTTGAAGAAATTAAATACATAGTTAGTGTCCACTAAAGCAGAAAGCACTAGATCCATATGGACTTACTGGTGAACTCTACAAAATACATAAAACAGTTGCTAGACCAATTTTCTATGATTTATTCAGGTTTAAAGGGGCAGGGGAAAGAATTTTTAACCCACTCTTACAAAACTAGAATTACTCCAAAAAAAGACAAAAGTATTATAAATAAGAAAACTATAGACTAATATTTTATGAACACAAATGTACAAATTCCCAACTAGATATTAATCAAAGCCTCAGATAATTATGTACTATAGCTGTTAATGGACAAATATTTATTTTCTGCATTATGTTCACGTGTTGAAATTCTATCCTACTCATTTAACATGATGGTGTTAGGAGCTATTACTTTGGGAGGTCATTAGGATATGATACTCACTCAGTGCAGGTAAACACAGCAGTGTAGCTACATTGAAGGAAGTTCAATGATTCCTTTCCAAACTAAACTGCTGGGACCATGTAATTCAACAGTGGTGTTTCTAACATAAACTCCAATGAATTAAAAACTTAGGCCTTGGCCAGTCAGATGGCTGATGCATAAAGACATTTGCCATGTAAGCCTTGTGCAAAACTGGAACTCACAAGAAGGTGGAAAGAGGAAACCAACTCCGCAAAGGTTTCCTGTGACCTTCACACACTTGCCATGCTACATGTGCACCAAGCCCCAAATATACACGTACAATAATAATAAATGAAAGTTTAGGTTCACATAAAATCCTGCACATTAAAGCTAACAGCAATTTTATTTATAATTAAAACTTGGATGCATCAAGATCTTCTTCAGCAGTTGAGCAGTAAAGTGAATAGGGCATCTCGAGACAAGGGGATATTATTCAATAACAAGGAATAAGTTGGTCAGCCATTCAGAACACTGCAGGAATTATATCTATTAAGCTAAGAAAGCCTACAGGAAAAGCTCCAGACTGGATATTCCAGCCAGATGATAAGTGAGAAAAAAGCAAAACTATGGAAGGAGAAAAGAACTACTGGTTGTCAGTGGTTGGAGAAAGAATCAGGTGAGTTAGCTGGGTTCAGGGATTGTAAAGCAAGAATACTATTCTAAGTAATAATGGAGATGGATCCAGATCCTTCTTCCCTTGCCCAAACTCATAGAATATATAACCCCCATGGAAAACTCTAACGTAAACTGTGGCTTTGGGGTGACAATGACACGTCAAAGTAAGTAACTCCATTGTAACAAATGCACCACTTTGAGGTAGGATATTCATAAAATCTGTTGTGCATGCTTATTAACACAAACTGTGTGAGGGCTATCTGTCCCCTCCATTCTGTTTACTGCACCTCTAAACCGCCCTAAAAATAAAGAATATGGGGTTTCAACAAGAAAGAAGAAACTAATTCATTTAATTCATTATAAGAATGCTTTAAGTTGGGCGGTGGTGGTGCACACCTTTAATCACAGTACTCGGGAGGCAGAGGCGGAAGGAACTCTGTGAGCTCAAGGCCAGCCTGGTCTACAAAGTGAGTTCTGGGACAGCCAGAGCTGTCACACAGAGAGACACTGGGCCAGAGAGAGAGAGAAAGAGAAAGAAAGAGAGAGACAGAGAGAAGAATGCTTTAAAATCTTCATCTAGATATAATTTTGTGGTTAAGACAACAAAATGTATTCTATTATGAAGTTTTAGATTACTATTAAAATGATGAGAATTATCTCCATTTTTAGACAACCTTACCCTTACACAATATTAGAAATCACTGAAGACCTCAGACAGTCAAACTCACAAAGGAATTGAGGAAAATGGCAGGGTAACAAAATAAGGATTAAAAATATCCAAAACATCATTTGTGTTCATGTAATCAACCTGAAAAAAATTTCAAATATAATTTACCATTGTATCAAATAGAACAAAACACTTAGGTATAACCTCACCAAGAAGATTGAAGATGTGTACACTAAAAATTAAAATAGTACTAAAATGTTACTGACACATAAATACCTGGAAAGATAATCCATATTCTAAAATTGGGGGCAACCACATTAATGTGTAAAAACACTAGCCAATGAAATCTACAGATTCAATGCAGTTCTTTCAATATTCCGATGATTTTTTTCCCTCAGAAATGAAAAATCCATCTTAAAATTCATACGTGATCTCAAGGGACTTACTACCTCAATCAGTCTTGAATATAGAGAACATCTTGTGACTTTATATAACTTATTTTAAAACTTCAATAATCAAACATTATTAGTAGCATAAAAGTGGGAATACAAGATGATGTAAGGGATATAATACTGAGGTAATAGAACATCCGAATAGAACTTACTGCTTACATATGTGCTCAAATGACTTCCCACAGAGTAGAAAAACCGTCAGCTACAGGCAGGGGAGACCTTTCCACTTATAGGGTTGGGAAAATCAGTGTACACATGCAAGAAAATGATTTTAGACCCTTACCTTATAGCATCAAAAAACATCACATCAAAAAACATAGCAAAGATGGAAGTTCAAAAAATAAGACTACACACGTTTTAAAAAAGGCATAGAGGGAAACCTTGACAGTGAATTTGGCAATCATTTTTTTTTTTACATCAGCCACAAAAGAAAAAGTAGATTGGACGACACCAAGTTTTGAATGATACCTAGCAAAGGACACTGTGAGTATTGACTAGGCATCCACGTGAGGGATCAACACAATCATTAACAATGTCAATGACAACAGGTGAAAGACTCAAGTAGGCATTACCCTGCAAAAGATAACCAATGTGCACATAAAAAGAGTCTCGGTGACATCATTGATCACTGGAAAAAGATAATCCAGAAAAATAAAAGTATATTACATCTGTAAGGATTCCCACTTCTAAACCTACAGGAAAGAAGAGTTGTTAACGAGGAGGTAAGAAAAGCAAAACCCTCATCCACTGTTGCTGAGGATGTAGCATGGCTCAGTCACTGTGGAAAACAAACTTCAACTCAGCATGACCATAAGGTAGAGCAATTCCATATTTGAATACCTGTCTCAAGAACTGAAACTCTGGATTTGAAAATATTTATACACTTGTGTTCACAAACACCCCAAAGAAGAAATAACGCAACTGTCCATCAACAGAATGGCTAAGCCTAATACAACATACACATCCAATAGGATAATACACAGCTTCAAAAGGGAAGTTCTATATATCTCTCAAAGATGGAGCATGAAGTCATTGTGCTAACTGTGAACCCCCTCACACCTAGGATAGTCAAAGGTATGTGGTTATCTGGGTACTCTTGAGGTACAGGAGGAGAGGGGATAGGAGCCATTTTTCTAATAGGTGCAGGGTTCTGGTTTTGCAAGTTAAAAAGTCTTGTGACTGTGTGAATGGTGGTGTCTGTCATTCAGCAGTCTGTGAACACATGAGATCACTGAACACACATTTAAAAGGATAAGTTATATATTGTGGGCATGTGACTGAAAGAAGAGAGATATGAAATACAAAGATTACTCCTTGTTTCACATGAGCCTGGTGGTAGAGGACTGTAAATCTAGTTCATTGGAGGTTGAGGTAGGAGGTTCATAAGGTCAAGGTCAGCCTGGGTAACTTCGTGAGACTCTGTCTCAAGAGAAAAAGTAGAAAGAGGGCTGGGATGTCTCTCCAAGGTAGAGTGCAATCCTAGCACGTGCAAGACCCTGCGTTCAAACAAAACTTAAGAAAAAAATTATACATAGGACAATGCCAATGATGTCAAGCAAAATGTAAATATTCTGGGGAAATGTTAACAATCTTTTTTGAGAAGTTGTGGTTACTTTTTAAATTCTATGCATATAATTTCTAAATTGTATGCAATTAGGCATATTAGTTTCATAGCAAAACAGACTAAAATAAAACCCACACCATTGGAGAATGGACACCTCAGAGAAATATATATTCTGGGTAGAGACTCAGTAATGCTTGCAGAGAGCTAAAGGTCACTGAGGAAAACAATGCAGACATTATCTTGAAATTGATGAGGTAACTAAAACTCAATTTATGAGTTGGAGCTACATATATAAGCAAAAACACCATTCTGGCTTAAACAAGAATGCCAAGCCTATTAAAGCCATGGCCAGAGGGAATAAACCAAGGTCACCAACTTCATTTGGGTTGCTGTGGGGAAGAAAACTTAAGACAGGCCGCCCAGCAGGGAGAACATTTTTCCTTTCATTTGAAACCACTCTTGCACCTTCATCACCACCATAGTTCTAAGAAGTCATTAAAGTTTCCAGGCATGGAACTGCAAAAAGGAGCCCAAGCCATAAGTTAGGAAAGTCATTACTAGGAAATAAGAGTGAAGCCAAAAACAAATTGGTTCAGTAAAGAAAAAGAGAGAGAGAGAGAGACAGCTCTGACCTATAGGAGGATAAGTTCTCAACTTCTGACCTGATCTTCTGAAAGCATGTAAGGACAGTACAACTTATTTTGTCTAGGAAAACAATAACACCTGGGAAACAATGTTTTTATAGCAACCTGACTAACAACAAATTTAATATCCCCTCTTGGTTTATAAATCCAACCTCTTTTATCAAGCAGGAGGACTGGCTGGTTGGTTCTTCTCTATGTAGCAATTTGTCCTTAGATACTTTAGCCTCGAATGGAGCATGGCTTGGCACACTATCATGGGTCCATCCCTTCTGCTGGACAGGAGATTCCAGAAGGTACACCTGTATTTCTCACAGTTCTATCCTTAGTATCTGTCAAAGATTTTTTTTTCTATTCAAAAAAATAAATAAATAAAATTTTTACATTTTTTCCCCTTCTCCCAGTCCCCTCCCGCTACCCCCCCACCCTTTCTCCCTCCC
>PVIU01008299.1:0-84498 GCA_004026605.1 Ondatra zibethicus
CAGTCCCTTATTGGCTAACTCTCACATATTAATTTAAACCATCTCCACTAATGTGTATCGCCACTTGACTGTGGCTTACCGGCATGAGTCTAACCAGCATCCACCTCAGGCAGGAAAACCATGG
This sequence comes from Ondatra zibethicus, assembly GCA_004026605.1. NCBI lineage: Eukaryota > Metazoa > Chordata > Mammalia > Rodentia > Cricetidae > Ondatra > Ondatra zibethicus. The sequence continues at coordinate 125 of PVIU01008299.1, forward strand.
CATCTGCCTGTCTGTCCTTCTTCCCAGAATTCTGTTCTGTCTACCCCACCCACTTAAGGGCTGCCCTATCAAAAGGCCAAGGCAGTCTCTTTATTCAACCAATGAAAGCAACAGAAATATAGAAGGACCTCCTACACCGCAACAAGACAAAACAACATCCTACAGAATGGGAAAAGATCTTCACTAACCCCGCATCAGACAAAGGTCTGATCTCCAAAATATACAAAGAACTCAAGAAATTGGACACCAAAAAAATCACATAATCCAATAAAAAAAAAATGGAGTACAGACCTAAATAGAGAACTCTCAACAGAGGAATCTAAAATGGCTGAAAGACGCTTAAGGAAAATGTTCAACATCCTTAGTCATCAGAGAAATGCAAATCAAAACAACTCTGAGATTCCATCTTATGCCATTAAGAATGGCCAGAATCAAAAACACTGATGACAACTTATGCTGGAGAGGATGTGGGGAAAAGGGAACACTTCTGCATTGCTGGTGGGAATGCAAGCTGATACAACCCCTTTGGATGTCAGTGTGGCGATTTCTCAGAAAATTAGGAAACAACCTTCCTCAAGACCCAATAATACCACTTTTGGGTATATATCCAAAGGATGCTCAATCGTGCCACAAGGACATGTGCTCAACTATGTTCATAGCAGCTTTGTTTGTCATAGCCAGAAACTGGAAACAACCTAAATGCCCCTCAATCGAAGAATGGATAAAAAAATGTGGTACATTTACACAATGGAGTACTAAACAGCAGAAAAAAATAACGACAGCTTGAATTTTACAGGAGAATGGATGGAACTAGAAAACATTATTTTGAGTGAGGTTACCCAGACACAGAAAGACAATTATCACATGTACTCACTCATAGGTGGTTTTTAAACATAAAGCAAAGAAAGCCAGCCTACAAACCACAATGCCAGAGAACTTAGACAACAATACGACACTAAGAGAGACTTACATAGATCTACATGGGAAGTAGAAAGTATAAAAAGACAAGATCTCCTGAGTAAATTGGGAGCGTGGGGACTTTGGAGGAGGATTGCAGGGGGGAGGGGAGAGACAGGGAGGGGAGCAGAGAAAAATGTAGAGCTCAATAAATATCATGGAAAAAAAAGATATTAGAATTAGCCAGAAATATGCTTTAAAAAAAGATTTTTTTTCTTTTTAAAGATTTATTTATTTATTATGTATACAACATTCCTTCCATGTGTGCCTGCAGGCCAGAAGAGAGCACCAGATCTTATTATAGATGGCTGTGAGCCATCTTAACCTCTGAGCCATCTCTCCAGCCCCCTCAGTGGAGTTTCTACTTCTCAAATGACTCTGCCTTGTCAAGTCAACAAAAAACTAGCCAGTGTAACTGACCATGTCAGCTTCACACACAAATACATCACAAACCATGACCTTCCTTTTCTTGTTTATCTCCAAGAACTCAAAATAATTTTTGTTTTTTGAGACAGGGATTTTCTGTGTAGCTTTGGATTCTGTCCTGAACTTGCTCTGTAGACCAGTCTAGCCTCGAACTCACAAAGATTTGCCAGCCTGATCTACAGAGCGAGTTCCAGGATATCCAGGGTTACATAGAGAATCCCTATCTGGAAAAAAAAATACCTCTCCTGAAAAAAAAAAAAAGAAAGAAAAAAGGAAGAAGGAAGGAAGGAAGGGAGGAAGGAAGGAAAGAAGGAAGGAAGGAAGGAAAGAAGGAAGGAAGGAAGGAAGGAAGGAAGGAAGGAAGGAAGGAAGGAAGGAAAAAAGAAAAAACAAACCCGGTACCACCTGGGAGGCTCTAAGCTCAGCTGCAAGCACTAAGAACAGTCTTGGGCTCCTCTTAACCACAGTTCAGGTGTGCTGACCCCAAGGAAACTTTCCTTCCCCCGAAGATTTCGCCTCAATGGTGCTGGTTTCTTCCCAATCACAGCTGCTTTCTCAGCTGGGCCAGGCCAGCATCCATTGACTCAGTAAAGCCAAGGTTTCACTGAACTGGTTCTAGTCTCTTATTAAACATGACTGATTCTTCAGCCCCAGCTGACCAGAAACCACAGGTTCTTAGTTCAAACAAGCACATAAACAACCAATATGAGGGTCTCCCAAACCTCCCTCAGAAACATCGCAGTCTGATGGAGGGCTTTTCTGGTGGTCTTCTGCTTCCCAGATAACTCCAGCACCTGTGATGTCAACAGAAAACTAATCAGCACAGTGAGCTTGAAGGGGGAGGCAGGAGTATTGCCATAAACAAGTTCAAGGTTAGTGTGATTTACACATGGAACTCAGTGCCAGCCTGGGCTACATAGAGAGACACTGTCTCAAAAATAAAACAATAGGCCAGGCTGTGGTGGTGCACGCTTTTAATCCCAGCACTTGGGAGGCAGAAGCAGGGGGAGCTCTATGAGTTCAAGGCCAGCTTGGTCTACAGGAGTTCCAGGACAGGCTCCAGAGCTGCACAGAGAAACCCTGTCTAGGAAAAAACAAAAATAAATAAAACAGGGTCAGTGAGACAGCTTTGGGGAAAGGTGCTCCTGAGCAACCCAAACGGGGGAGAAGGAGACTAACTCCCACAAACTGTCTCCGACCTTCACACAAGCACTGGTGCGCCATTGTGTGTGCGTGCACACACACCAATAAGTAATCTTAAATAATAGAAACAGCCGGGCGTTGGTGGCGCACGCCTTTAATCCCAGCACTCGGGAGGCAGAGGCAGGTGGATCTCTGTGAGTTCGAGGCCAGCCTGGTCTACAGAGCTAGTTCCAGGACAGGCACCAAAGCAACAGAGAAACCCTGTCTCGAAAAACCAAAAAAAAAAAAAGAAAAAAAAGAAAAAAGAGAAACAGCAGGCCTGGTGGAACAGACTTAAACCCCGGCTGTCTAGGAAGCTGAGGCAGGAGGATCTCAAATTCAAGGCTAAGCCTGGGCAACCTAGTGAAACTCTCAAAAGTAAAGATGAACTGTAGCTATATCCTGTTGTAGAACGCTTGCCCGACATGAGAGGTCCTGGGTTCAATCCCCACTACTAAAGAAAATACAACAAAAACATAATGAACAAAAACAAGTGCATCCTTTTCCTGACCACCACCGTGAATGGCTTCGGTCCCACACTTGATGAAAGACAGAAGCCTAAATTCTCCCCCCTTTACCCTTACCCACTTCACTCCAGCGCAGCCTCCTGACCCTCAGCCAGGAACATGTCCACCCGCTAGCCTTGCCACTGCCTTCTATGTTCCTCCCCACCCACCCACATTAGTGAAGACTCCTTGGAACTGGAGTTAAGATGGTTGTGAGCTACCATGTGGGTGCTTGGATTTGAACCTAAGTCCTTGAGAAGAGCAGCCAGTGCTCTTAACCACTGAGCCATCTCTCCAGCTTCCATACACGCCACTTTTATATCATAGGACAAAGTGAAGGTTGGTGTTCTAGCTGAGTTTCATCCCCAGAGCGTGAACAGCACAGCAGGAAGCATCCAGAAGGGCAGCTGAGTGTCTGACCATGACAGACTCCTCTGTGGTACTCTGTCTCTACACAAGTTCAAAACCGGACCCCACCTATGTGACCCTCCAAGTAACATAATGTCACTAAGCCTCATCTTAGTCCTTTGTCAAATGGGAGCCACGTTACAAACCGCACAGGAAGTGCCCAGGGACAGAGAGCATTTTGTATCTGTCACCATTACCCTTCCCTGAGCAAGCAAGCTTTTCCCAGGAGTCCCTTCCTAGCCAGCAGACTCAGTGCCGAGGGCATGGGGACACTGAGAGACTCCTGAGTGAATCCTCTTTTCCCACCCATCTAAGACCCTGCTCTTAGAGTGGAGGAAGCCTGAGTGTGGAGCACAGCAGCCAGGCCAGCCCTGGGCTGAAGTGGGCAGGGACAGGCTCTTTGCTGGATAAGCTAGAGCCAGAGGCCTTTTCCAGTCTGGATCCCTCAGCTCCCTAACCTGCCAAGACCTGCCTTTCCTGTTTCCTCTCTGGACCTTTCCAAGATGACAAATTCCTGTCCCAAGCAGATGGGAGGGCAGAGATGGGCCAGCCAGAAGACAAGTGTCAGGAGAGAAGAAGAGGTCTGTCCCACTAGGCAAGATCTGCGGGTGGATGGGCAGGATGCAGGCTAGATGGGCAGAGAGAGATTCCAGCCACAGGGGAGAAAGAAGTAACCAGAGAGAGCACAAGGGCTGGCAGAGGCAGCCAGCCACTGTAGATAGCCACCTCAGCTACAGGCTTTACCTACCTTCTCCAGAACTTTTTTTTTTTTTCCGAGACAGGGTTTCTCTGCAGCTTAGGAGCCTGTCCTGGAACTAGTGCTTGTAGACCAGGCAGGCCTTGAACTCACAGAGATCTGCCTGCCTCTGCCCCCCGCCCCCCAGTGCTGGGATTAAGGTGTGCACCCCCCCCCCCAGCTCTTCTCCAGAACTTTTAATAGCTCTCTACTTCCCAGAGTCATGGAGGCCACGGTGTCACTTCCCACGCTTAAGAAGGAGCTGGCTGTAAAAGGTGGCATTCCAGTAGTATACATCCCTCTGCCGGCTCCAGCAACCGCCTCAACACTCCCTTTGTTTCAGCATCGCCTCTGTTTCCCCAAGGCTGAGTGGCGGCTCACCCATATATGGACAAGCATTTGCCTCCAGGCAGAGACAGATCTGCTAGGCTCGGTAATGCAGACCGTTTTGCGGTTTTACAAAAGGCTATCTCAAACCTCACACCACATTCATACTGACCCCCACAGAGAACAGGTGTGTGCCCCACAAACAAAGGGACAGACTCCTCCATACACAGAGGTGGACAAGCTACGCTGCAGCACACGCTAACATGTAGTCAGTAGACCATGTTCTTCAACACATTCCCAACACTAGTTATTCTGTACGTGTCCAACCAGCCAGTCACACACATGCCTTGGAGAAGCAGGGATGCACTGTGGTCGTCCACAGGCAACACTGATGGTACTGAAATGTTGCCCCAGGCTGGTATTGATTTTGGTCCTAACTACCTCTCAGCCCCCAAAGGGTCACAGCCTTGCTGGTTTGCTGTTGAGGACTCCTCCTCCCGAAGATCCCTCAATGTCAGTGTTCAGAGCTCAGGCTTTAGATCCCTCCTCACTGTTCTCTTGAACTGGGTGACCCACCTGTGCTCAGGATGCTAAACAAACCCATCTGGCCTCTCCTTGCTGGAAATGGTATTTGGGGGCTGGGGCTACATCTGGCTAACACCCACATCCAGGTAGTGGGTATCGTGAATCTGATATCTAAAACCTGACTCTCAGTCTTCCCCCACCCCCGGTAAAAACAAAACAATCACAAAAAAAAACCCCAAAAAACCAAAAAACCCTTCTGCTCCTAAGACTTTCCTCAGTTGTACAGCCCAAGATCAAGGCTAAATTCTCCTTCCCTCCAAACCACCTCCACACAGGAACTTCCTTCAGGACACCACCTGCCTCCCCCCACCCCTCATGTTAATCTGGGTTAAGCCCAGATCACTGCTTCCCTGAATACATGCCAGCCTGCTCCCTGCTCTGCCTCCATCCTTGCCCTGCTGTGACCAAGCCTGCCTTTGAGCCACTTCAGGAGTCTTTCCAAAGTGTGGAGTGGGTAATGACACTCCCTTACTCAAGACCCCGGGGCTTATCAATTCACTTACAATGACCTCTGAACTCCTCAGGAGCTGCTACGTCGCCTGCATGGTCTCGCACCAATCATTCCTCTGTGCCCTCGCACCACGGATGCTAGCTCTCTGCAAGCCAGGAACTACACTCCTGCTCTTATTCCTTATGTCTACCTAGACACTCTCCCCCAGATCTTGGCATGGGTGCCCTCTCCTCAGGACCCAGGTCTTTCCTGGGGTGTTCCCCATCACAATGGATTCCATCCTCTCCTCAGCACCTCACAGCCTCTAAGAGTGCCTGCCTCCTAAGAACTTTTTATAACCTCTTTATTCTGGATCTCCATTTTTAGGAGGAGCCAGGCATCTCCTAACCCGGGTGGAGTAGGGTGGGTGTGGGGAGGTGTTCTCATCCCACACTGAAATGCTGAAGCAGCATTATATGCAAATAGGTAAGTACACTCGGGCCAAGAGATCTCTGTATGCTCACAAAGCAGACTAAACAGTCACAAATACACCCAGGTGTGAGTCAGCCCACTTCTTTTTCCATCTCCTTTTGCCCCCTACTTGAACCCAGGCTGGCCTGGGGGGAGCGGGGGGGGGGGTGTGTGGTCCTGTAGCTTGGACAGGGAGGGGGCTAATGGCCCTCAAGCTTCGGGCAGCGCCTACAGCTATGCCTGCAATTTCCTCTCCCCATTCTTCCCCTCCTCCTTCCCAAGATTCCCGCCAAGAAGGCCTCCCCCTCACCCCAGCTCCAGCATAGGGAGAGGAAAACGGGGAGGGGGGTGTAGCCAGACGACAAGGCAGAAAGAAGAGCCCAGCTGCAAATCCCCCAGCACACTTCTGTACAAGCCTTGAGCCCAGGTGGAAGCACACGTGTGAGTTTGGGCAGGTCCAGCCGGCAAAGCAGCGAGGACATTCCCTGCGCTTGCAGAGGCAGGGGCCCCGCTAGGGTCTGCAGTGTGCCAGGCTCACCGCCGAGTCCTACAATCATTGACCTTGGGTGACCACAGCAGCTGGACACACTCAGCCAGGCCACTGGGAGGAGGGGCTGAGAGGTCCTCTCTCCCCGGAGGACCAATGAGGACGTGGAGGTGATGGCTGACTCCGCTGGGTCTACCAAAGGGCTGGAGGGATGATCGGGTTTGGACCCGCCCCCATCACAGGAGGAGCCAGGCACAGGGAAGTAGTTTGGAGCCTGCTCACTATAGTCAGAGAGTTGTAGGTTCAAGCCCTGACCATGTGGCAAACTTCTTCAAGATCTTTATGACTCAGTTTACAGCATCTGCAAATTGGAGATTTAATGATAGCCACATTCTAGGGTTGGTAGGCTTACAAGAAGGAATGTCTATGGGGGGTGGGTACCTCCGGCGCCCGGGCCTTAGGGATGTTTAGTTAATGATGTTGTTGTTAGTACTGGCTGGGGCGGCCCCTGTGAGCGGCCTCCCCAGCGGCTTCCTGTAGGGGAGCAGGGGCCGCCCCCTCTCCCCTTCCTCCAGGCGCTCTTCCTCCCGCCTCTCCGCCCCGCCCCGTCCCTCCTCTTTCCTCAGAGGAAACTTTCCGCCGGCTGGTCCATCGGGGTGTCCGGCCGCGCCACGGTGCGAACCGAGTAAGGCCGACGGGGCGGCCCGGCCCGGGTGTATGCAGCCCCCGGAGAGACGCAACTGCCGGGGGCAGGCGGGGGGACGCTGACGGGTGAGTGAGCAGGGCCGAGGCCCCGCGCGCGGAGGGGTGCAGGAGGGAGGCGGCAGGGGAGCCCGAGGCACCGCCTCGTCCTTCCGTGCGCTGGGCCTCGCCTGGGGACCCCACGAAGGGGCGGAGCGTGTGCGGCTTCTCCGCTGCTCCCCGGGATGAAGGGGCGTCTGCGGGGAAGCAAGGACTCTCTAGCGGAGCCCAGGTCTGTGACCAGATGAGGGGAACTGCTTTCCCCCAGGGTGGAGGAACTGCCCCAGAAGCGAGCGCCCTGGGCCCTGGAGGACCTGACCTGGCTGACCTCGCAGGCTGACAGGCGAGCTGCGCCCCAGCAGCATGGATGCCCCAAGGAGGGATATGGAGCTACTCAGCAACAGTCTGGCGGCCTATGCACACATCCGAGGTGAGGGCCAGGCCTGGGAGAACGGAGCCGGTCTCAGAACCCAGGCAGCCCTCCCCTCCCAGCTGCTCAGTCCTATCCCTAGATACCTGTCCCCTGCCGCCCTTCTCTTCTGTGCCCCAAACTTAGACCCTGGATCTCTCCCAGATGGGCCGACTCCAGCCTACCAGGCCCCCATATGACCTCCGCTCCCTGCTCCCTAGCTAACCCCGAGAGCTTCGGTCTCTACTTCGTTCTGGGCGTCTGCTTCGGCCTGCTGCTGACCCTGTGCTTGCTAGTCATCAGCATCTCCTGCGCGCCTCGCTCGCGGCCCCGGACCCCTGCTCTGCGCCGGGACCCTCGCAGCAGCACCCTAGAGCCCGAAGATGAGGACGAGGATGAGGACACCATGACGAGGCTGGGCCCTGATGACACACTCCCGGGCCAGGAGCTGTCCACTGAGCCCGACGGGCCCCTTAGTGTCAATGTCTTCACGTCCGCAGAAGAGCTGGAGCGGGCACAGCGGCTGGAGGAGCGTGAGCGAATTCTGCGGGAGATCTGGCGCACTGGGCAGCCAGACCTGCTGGGCACCGGCACGCTCGGGCCCGGAGCCACGGCCACAGGCACACTGGGCCGTATGCACTATTATTGACACATGACCCACAGCATGGGTCCCTGAGTACTGGACGTGGGACTGAACCCAGTGCGGCCCCAGGGCTTTCAAACTGCCTCTGCTCCAATTCTCCTGGTGCTATTGGGCGTGGATCGCCGCCTGCTAAGCACTCTTTACTGGGCAGGTGTGGGTGGGGGAAAAATGCCAGGTCCCACCTTCTCTTCCTGGTAATGACCAATGAAAGCTAGTCTCAGCGACTCAGTCTCGTTTAGTTGCCGCTGCTTTCAGCAGTCCCTCAGGCTCCAGTTTTGCAGGGGAGTCCCAGGGATGTGGGTGTCACTGCTTTTGCTGGTCTCACCCCCTTTGGAGGGGTCCATCCAATGCATGCTTGTGCTCACTTTACAGACCAAAGAATCAGACCGAGACACGCCTGTCATACTTGCACACGGGACAGATATTACAGGCATTCCTTACTAGCCAACGCTTGGACAAAAGTCACCTAGTCCCCTGCCCTATGACCTGCCTAGGATGTCACTGCAATCACCCAGGAATGCCTAAGGCTCAGACCTGGATGTTAATTCTATTAGACCTAGTGCCTGAGCAAAGCCAGAAGTTCGCTTCTGGGCCGAGTATTATTTCAAGTGAGTGGACACAGAGGTCCCTTCGGGCAGAGGCCAACTGGGAGGAGTTGGGCCCAGAGAAGGCCGGCTCCACCCCTCTAGCGCACAGCTGGGTTCCTGAATCCAGTAGGGTCTGGGCCCCTCCACCCTGCATCCAGCGCAGGGCTGGCCTCCGAAGGAGACTACAACCCCCCGCCTCCGAAGGAGACTACAACCCCCCACCCCTGCCCCCAGCCATCCGGTGGATAAAAATAGCTTTGCACAGGACTTGAGAATGGTAATGGGAACCACATGTTGGCCAGATGTGCCTGAGAGAGCGCGCCAGGAATGCGAAGGGTGGTGTGCTGGCTGGCCCCGCCCCACACGGACCAGGCTGGTCTAAGAGTTCAGTTTTTACTTCCTTGGAGTTTCTCAAAGTTGTGTGCAAGGGCCGGGGTGGCCCGAGCAGGATGGACGTCCCTCCAGGTCGGGCTGAGGTTCCGCCTGATCCCTCCCTTATTCTGCCGCCTGTGTTTCTGTCTGTGTCTGTGCCTGTTTGAAGGACTTCTTGGTCCTCTGCATCATCTGAACCTAGTCGGAAGAGGGCATCAGAGACCGGAGCCAACAGCTACTTCCCCTCCAGGGTCTGCATTTCACTCACCTCCAGCAACTGGAGCTTCTCATTCGCAGTCTTCAGCTCCTCCCAGACATTACTCATCTTCTGTCTGTGGATACCGGGTTCAGGTGAGACACTGGACCCTTCCTTTGTCTCCCGCCCCACCCATCTGCATTACTGCCCACTTACTCCAGTTTCAACTCCAGAAGCTCCAGTGCGCTCTTTAGTGACCCCACCTCTTCCTTTAGCGATGCTACATCCATAGCATCTGCGCTGGTGCTGTCACTCTTGCCTTTGGAAGAGGTTAGTGGGACCACGGGATGAAGTGTGGGAGCTTCTTCAGGGGCTGGAATCTGAATGATAGTATGTGGTACTTGGGGAGTGGGGACTGACTCTTTTGGAGGCACCTGCTTTGGGGGACTCACCCCTCCAGAAGGCAGCTCCTTGGGGAGTGGTTCTTTCAGAGTTGTCTCCTCTTTGGCTGGCAGACCCTTCACGGCAGACTCATCTTCAGCCCTGGAGTGGGCTGGGCAGTTGTCCCCATGCCCATGTTTCATCTTACAGCAGGACCTCTCCGAGGAGTTAGACGCTTGAAAGTGCTCTCCTGGCACCTGGATATCATTTGGAGGTGCAAGAGACTCAGACCCCTGTGTGGTTTCTTCTGGAGGCAAATGCTGGCACTGAGTGTTGTCTCTAGAAGGGTCCTCTTCAAAAACTATGTGCTCTGGGGTCAAGATCTTTACTAGTGCGGGGGCAGTGTCCACGTGAAGGGCCGCCTTCGGGTCAAAGATTTCATCCTTAGTTGGGGCTTCTAGGGCAGGGGCCTCATCCACAGAAAGGGCACTCCCTGTAGTGACAGCCTTGTCCATAGTGGTATTCTCTGCAATGAGGATTTTGTCAGAATCCAGGGCTTTCTCTGGAACGCGGTTCTCTGGAGTGGAGACTTTGTTGGGAGCCGGGATCTTCTCTGGGCCAAGGATCTTATCTGGAAGCCGAGTCTTATCTGGAGTGGGGGCTTTATTTGTGGAGGGGGCCTTTCCCGGGCTTCTCTGGTCATCCTCCTGTGGTGATGGTAGGGATGGGTCTTAGGTGGAAGCTGGATATCTTAAGGTAGCTTCCTTGTTTCCCTTGGGATGTTTTACCCTTTTAAAACACATCTATGGGAAGCACCTCTGTCCAGTAATGCCCTCTCCCATGTATCTGACCTCTTACCTGACTCAACACAGAATGCTGCTGAGAAGCCTGGGTTCCGGATCGCTTTCTCCCAGGTTGCCGTGCCCCCCCGTTGAGGAAGCTGCCATGGAAGCCTATGAAAGTAGAACTTCAGAGACCCAAGCTCATCTCTGTCCAGCAACAGCCCACCCTGTCTTCCACTGTAGGAAGTGAACCCTTACCGGAGTCTCGGGAGGGGCGTTTCTGGCTGTCCCCACTGGGTGTGGAAGATGTCCTGGAACACATCTCCATCAGCAACATGAGACAGGCATGGAAGGGGTTTCTCCTCTGCATCCCCCTCCTCCCCAATGCCCTCCTCCTCCTTACTTGACTTTGCTAGGTGCCGAGGCAGCTGCTGCAAGCCTCTTGACAGAAGGTAGGGATGTTTTGGGCATCAGCTTTTTTGATTCCTTAACAGGAGCTGGGAGGAGAGAAAGGAGTAATGTCCATCTGCTTAAGTCACTGGCTGTGCGTCCCTGGGCACAGAAGCGTGATGGGAGATGAATTCCATCTGATTTTGAGAGCTCACCTGGGCTTAGGGAAGCATGGAACATAAGAGAAGGCTTTGGCGGGGAGCTAGCTCTCTATCCTGCCTGCCAGGTTTTGATCCCCTCTTTGGAGATCTGCCTGTCCCCTGCTTGGTGCCCATAATGAGTTCTCTGGTTCAGTCTTCATTCTTTGTTGGACCAACAACCACCACCACACACACACATATCTTTTTCCCAAGACAGGGTCTTACTTTGTAGCTCTGACTGTCCTGGAACTTACTATGCTATCTCACACCTTTTAAGTGATCCTACCCAGTCTTAGGGGTTTAATCATCATCAGTAATCCAGTGATGCCTAAATCTCCATCTCTGTGACCACTGCGAACTGTCATGTCCAGCTGCCCGCTGTGACACCATCTCTGTGACCTTTGAACTCTGTCATTCCAGTTGCCCTCTCACCAAGGTCATAAGCTCAAAGATGACTAGATTACACAGAGACCAACTGACCGAGTCTCAGAAAACCAGTTCATTTTGGAGAGCCACCAGCACCTACTACATGGCGTCTAGATGCAAGTTCCTGCTTCCTACACTCTAGCCCCTGAGCCTTCCTCGTTCCTCCTGTTCTCATGCCTCTCACATGCTCATCAGCAGGGATAAGGCAATAAGAATGTGTTTGATTCAGTAGGACTAGGCTGGCTTTGAACTCAGAGATCCACCTGCCTCTGTGTCCTGAGGGTTGGGATTAAAGGTGTGCGCCACCACTGCCTGGCCTCATCTTTTAAAAGTCCTTACATTGCAGTTCTAAAAAAATTCAGCAAGAGGGATGAAGAGATGGCTCAGGAGTTAGAAGCACCGATTACAGAGGGCCTGGATTCAATTCTCTACACCCACATAGCAGCTAACCCCTGAGCCCCACTTATTGCCCTTGTCAGAGGACCCAAGTTCAGTTCCCAGTACTCATGTGCGGGGAGATTTGTCTCATAACCATCTCTAACTCCTGCTCCAGAGTGACCCACAGCCTCTAGCCTCTGTGGGCACCAGTACATAGACACAAGATATATACCAGAAAGTATATATGGGGGAGGTGTTTCTAGCTCTTTTTCCCCTCCAAGAGAGGGTCTCTACATAGTCCTAGAATGCACTATGTAGACCAGGCTGGCCTAAACTCAGAGATCCACCTGCCTCTGTGTCCTGAATGCTGAGATTATAGGTTTGTACCACACTCACCAAGAATGGATATGCATGCTCTGAAACAGGGTCTCACTGCACTGTTGTCACGCAGGCTGAGCTGAAATGCTCCTGATACATGCAAGTAGCTAGAAATATAAGTGTAGCCACAACAGCAGCAATAGTATACAACTTTTAATTTTTGCTGTTGTTTTGTTTCTGTCTTTTGAGACAAGGTTTCTCTGTGTAGTTCTGGCTATTCTGGAACTCAGAAAAGTGTTTTTTTAAGACAGGGTTTCTCAATGTAACAGGCCCTGGCTGTCCTGAAACTCTATGTAGACCATGCTGGCCATGAGCTCACAGATACCCACCTGCCTCTGCCTCTTGAGTGCAGGGATTAAATGTGTGTGCCACTACCTCCCAGCACAATTTTTGATTTCTAAGTAACCTGAATATCTATTTGTGTACTTCTATGCATACGTGTGCATTAGGCCAGGCGTGTAGGGCAAAGGATGACGTAGAGGAGTCATTTCTCTCCTACCATGTGAGTATCTGGGATCAAACGCAAAGTCAGCAGGCTTCGCGCCTCTATCTGCTGTGCCACCTCACCAGCTTACAGTATACAGACTTAACTTCGGTGATCTGGGAGGGAGAATGCTGGGAGTTCAAGGCCAGCCTGGGCTATGCTGTAACACCTTGTCTAAAAATAAATATTTAAAAAATCCCAACAGCTGGTGGCACACACCTTTAATCCCAGCACTCAGGAGGCAGAGGCAGGTGGATCTCTGTGAGTTCAAGACCAGCCTGGTCTACGTAGTGAGTTCCAGGACAGCCAGGGGCTGTTACAAAGAGAAACCCCATTTCAAAAAAAAAAAACTACCAAGCACAGAGCAAGCCACATGAAGGTGACAGTGACAGCAATGACAGTGGCGGGGGCCCCCCCACAGAGTGGCATCCACATCAGCAGAGCCACTTCAGTACATGGCACACACTGACTCAAGTCCATGACAGCATGTTTGAATAAGTACAGACTTTAGTTACCAGCTTTAGTTCTTGCTAGCAGTGTAGGAACTTGGGCAGGTGAACTCTGTATCCTCATCTTTGAGACACAGCTAACAATATGCACCTAAGGGCTGTGCTGGGACTCGAGTGACTCCATACTAAGTGCTCAGCAGACAGAATTCAGTATAGGTAACTGCACCCCGCTGCTTAGATTTGGCTAAGTGATTTGTAGGGCCCTCCCACTAGAGAGCAATTCTATACTCCTGAGGATAGTTTTCTGACACTTTGGGATTTAAGAGGGTAGGAGAAGACGGTCTGAAGAGGTGGCTCAGCAGGTAAGAGCACTAGCTGCTCTTTCAGAGGACCTGGGTTTGATTCCCAGGGCCCACATGACACTTCACAACCTCTGTAATTCCAATTCTAGGGGATCCAACACCCTCTTCTGACCTCCATGGGCACCAGGCACAAACATGGTACAAAGACACACATGCAAGTAAAACATTCATACACATAAAATAATTTAAACAGAAAGAAAGGAGCACACAAAAAGAGCCAGGCGGTGGTGGTGCACACCTTTAATTAGCCCCCGCACCTGGAAGGCAGAGGCAGGTGGGTCTTTGTGAGTTCGAGGCCAGCCTGGTCTACAGAGTGGATTCCAGGACAGCCAAGGATACACAGAGGAACCCTGTTTCAAGAAAAGAAAAAAAAAAAAAGACAGAGCAAAGTGAGGCCAGAAAGTGGTGCCCTAGTTTCATTTCTGCTGCTGTGACAAATGCCTCGATAAAAGCAACACAGGGAGGAAGGGTCTGTTCAGTTTCCAATTCCTCGCAGTACTGTGAGGAAGCCAAAGCAGGAAACTTCAAATCCGCAGACAAGCGCAGAGAGAAAATAAATACACAGCTCCTTCCCTGCTGTCAGCCAGCTTCCTCCTCTTGTGCTGCTCTGGACTCCCTACCTAGGAACAGTGTTACCCACAACGCACTGGGTCTTCCTGTGTCAACAGTCAAGACACAGCACAGGGTGACTCTGCTCTGGCTCCTGAGCTTGGGGCCTTGAAGCAGGGTTCCAGGCCCTGCTCCCTTAGCTTACCAACAGGCCTAAAGCTCAGCCACCCCGCGTCACTTCTCCTTGGGAAAGCCAAGTGGCTGGTGGGAACTGGTGTCTTCCAGCTTCTGGCAGAAACAACATCAAATCCTCCCGGAAATCTCCCCAAAGGCTTCCAAGGCTCCCGCAGATAGGATCAAGGCATGAGCTCATAAAGGTAAAAAGCACACAAAAAGGCCCAGCTTATCACACACGCTGGGATTCTCAAGTGGAGAACGTGGCACAGCTAGGTAAGAAATTAGGATGCATAAGCAACAAAAGGATTATCTGGAAGAACCGGCTATGAAAAGCAAACAGAAAACTGCGTGACTACAGAAGACCACAGCATTCCTGGAAAAATACACAATGCAAGCGCATGACCTACATGTGTACAGACAGGATTTACCGTACACGAACAAGTTAAACAAGAGGGTGAACCCAGCCAAAAGCTAGAGAGAGAATCGCGAAAAGAGAAGTGGGGTGGGGGCGATATGATCCAGACCAGTGTTCGTGGTGAGGCAGCGCCTAAGTCTTCTCCCAGAATGGCAGTGAGGAAGATGCACAGAGGACAAGATGGGTGGGCATCTCTGTGCTTGCGACACTGTCCAAGGCAGCGTTCCTCCCTGGGACTGCTCATCCCCCTCCTTCCCCAAAATGGTCCACAGAGTGGGTCTGCAGTGCAGAGTCAGGGAAGGGGTGAAAGTGGGTTCGGTGGCTGTGAAGAGCCACAACTTCACTACTCATGTGACACCCCTCCCCACCCCCCCCCTGGGTTGGGCAACACAACCAACCCAAGAGTAGTGAATGGTACTTCATTAGAACACAAACTCTGCATCAAAGGGCAACATTAACAAAGGATGCCTGGGCTGGTGAGACAGCTCAGCAAGAGCGAGCACTGGCTGCTCTCCCCCAGGTCAGGACTTCAATTCCCAGCCTCTATTTGAAGGCCAGTTCCAGAGGATCCAATGCCCTCTTCTGGCTTCCAAAGGTACTGCATGCATGCACTACACACCCCATTCATGCAGGCAAAATACCCATACATTAAAAAAAAAAAAAGAGGGACAATAAAATGAAAAGATAAGAAAAAATTTTATCATTGTTTTGGTGTACTGCGGGTTGAGGTTAGGGTGTGCCTCATGCTTGCCAGACAAGGGTTCTATCACACAGCTCTAGCTTCAGGCTTAGCATTTCATCTAGAACATAAAGAACTACTGTAACTCAGTAGTAAAGAACACAACCCAACTGGAAACACAACCCACAGAGTCAGTAAACACAGGAGAAGCTTCTCAGTGCCAGGTGGTGGTGGTGCACACCTTTAATCCTAGCACTCAGGAGGCAGAGGCGGGCGATGAGTTCGGCTGACCTACAGAGCTAGTTCCAGGACAACCACTGGCAACCACTAGGGCCACACAGAGAAACCCTGTCTCAAAAAACAAAACAAGGGAACAAAAGCTTCTAGGAGAGCTGGGTGGTGGTGGCACACACCTTTAATCCCAGCACTCGGGAGGTAGATGTAGGTGGATCTCTGAGTTCGAGGCCAGCCTGGCCTACAGAGCTAGTTCCAGGACAACTAGGGCTACACAGAGAAACTGTCTTGAAAAAAACAAAAGAACAAAAGCTTCTAGGCACCATGAAGCCCCAGAGGAGTGCAAATCCAAACCACTAGACACCTTGCTGTCCACTAGCATGGCTCGAATGAAGACATTAACAAACATCAATTTGAGTATGGAGAACCTGAGATCTTCATACACTTGCTGGGAGGAGGTGGGAGGATCATGAGTTCTAAGCCTGGACTGAGTGGTGAGACCCTGTCTCAGAGATCCAAGGACTGGGGATGTCCAGAGCATTTGCCTAGCATGCACCATGCCCTGGGCCTCCAGCACTGAATAAGGATGTGGTGAGGCTGAGAGATGGCTAAGTGGTCAAGAGTACTGGCTGCCACTGCAGAAGACTGTAGTTCAATACCCAGCATCTAAATGGAGGCTCACAACCATCTATTCAGAGGATCCGACACCCTCTTCTGGCCTACATGGACACCAGGTACATATGTGTTGCACAGACATGCATGCAGGCAAATCACCCATACACATAAAAATAACTAAGCCCCCCGCTCCCAATACAGGGTTTCTCTGCATAACCTTGGCTGTCCTGGAACTTGCTCTGTAGACCAGGGTAGTCTCAAACTCAGAGATCTGCCTGCTTCTGCCTCCCGAGTGCTGGGATTAAAGATGTGCGCCACCACAGGCCAGCTTCAAAATAACTAAGTGTTAAAAGAGGAAGAAAAAAAGGCCGGGGAGCAAGAGAGAGAGCCCAGTCTACAGTGTGCTTGCTTGCTAGGCAAGCATGAGGATTTGTAGTGAATCCGCAGCCTACAGAAAGAGCTGGGCATTGTAGTGCATGCTTGTCATCCCAGAGCCTGGGAGGTGGAGACAGGATTGCTGGGGTTCACTGTCTAGGCAGCCTAGCCTAATTAGCAAGCTTCAAGTCCTAGAGACCTTGCCCTCAAAAACAAAGGTGGGGGCTAGAGATGGCTCAGCGGTGAGTGCACTTACTGCTCTTGCAGAGGACCTGAGTGCAATTCCCAGTATCCACATCAGGTGCAAAGACACATACAAACACATAAATAAAAAAGAATAAATAAACACTTAAAAAAAAACCCCAGCATTCCTACATCAAGATGGAAGGTGGAGACAGGAGAATACTTAAAAGCACAAGTGACCTCATCTCCAACAAGACAGAAGCTGAGGGACTGGAGAGATGGCTTAGCGGTTAAGAACACTGGCTGTTCTTCAAGAGGTCCTGAGTTCAGTTCGCAGCAACCACATGGTGGCTCACAGCCATCTGTAATGAGATTTGGTGCCCTCTTCCGGCCTGCAGGCATACAGGCAGAGCACTGTATAGTGAATAAATCTTAAAAAAAAAAAAAAAAAAAAAGACAGAGAGGAGAACTGACACCAAGCATGCCATGGGGCATCTGTACCCACACAAAAACATGAGCATACATGGAGATAAAGGTCCACCAATCTCATTCAGAATATTGGCAAATTAGTGGGAAAACTTACAATACTTTCAAAAGATTCAGATAAATAATTTGGGAAAATTCAATGCCATCTTTTGATAAAATTGCTAAGTACATGGGTTTGAAATATGCAGCTCAATGACACAGCGGTTGACTCGTATCCAAGCAGTCCTGAGTTCAATTCCTCAGTTCAATCAGAAATAGAACGAGACAGAGAAAACAGTCCTGCTGGAGGGGGAGAGGGGAGCACCCGTTTGCAAACCAGGTATGTTGGCATGCACCTGTGATCTTAATGTTTGGGTGGTGGAAGTGGGTGGATTAAGAGTTCGAGGTCAGCCTGGGGCTCTATGAAACCCTATCTCAAAAGAGACTAAGAACAAAGACAGATGGAAGCAAGTCATACACTGGAAGCCTTGGAAGGCAGATTTTGGGGAAGGCTCTGGGGGAGGCAGGGTCTTGTCATGTAGACTGTGTAGACCAGGCTGACGTCAAACTTGCAGCAGTCCTCCTGTCTATGCCTCTAAAAGTGTGTAAGACTGCAAGTATAAGTGACAGGGCTAGTTTCAAGGGGCTGAGCTTTTCTTTTAATTGTTTTTTTTAAAAAAATATTTATTTATTATGTATACAATATTCTGTCTGCGTGTATGCCACACGCCAGAAGAGGGCGCCAGACCTCATTACAGATGGTTGTGAGCCACCATGTGGTTGCTGGAAATTGAACTCAGGACCTTTGGAAGAGCAGGCAATGCTCTTAACCGCTGAGCCATCTCTCCAGCCCCTTTTAATTGTTTTTAAAGATTTATTTTTTATGTGCATGAGTGTTCTGCCTGCAGGCATGTATGTATATATGTATGTATGTATGTATGTGTACCATATGTGTGCCTTCTACAGAGGTTAGAAGAGGGGTCAGAGTTTCTAGAACTGGAATTATGGATGAAGTTATGACCACCATGTGGACAATGGGAACCAAACCTGAGTCTTCTGCAAGAACAAGTTCTCTTAGCTGGGTGGTGGTGGTGGCGCACGCCTTTAGTCCCAGCACACGGGAGGCAGAGGCAGGCAGATCTCTGTATGTCTGAGGCCAGCCTGGTCTACAGAAAGAGTTCCAGGACAGCCAGGACTACATAAAGAAGCCCCGTCTCAAAGCTGAATATTCACACCACTGCTCTGCTTGGTGGCTACAATCACATGCAGCGTTGGGCACTCAGGGCTGGAGAAATGGCACAGTGGTTAAGCGCACTGGCTTTCTTCTACAGGACCAAGTTCAGTTCCCACCCACACGGCTCACAACCATCTATAACTAAAGCAGCGGGGAACTAATGCCCTCTTCTGGCCTCTGGGGACACTGCACCCAAGCAGCTCTCACCCTACAGCAGCTCCATTTGTTCCCAATACATCTGCAAAAAGGCCTTTTAGATGCCATGAAGACACTCTGGCTACGAGGGACCTTCATCCACTTAGCTCCCAGCCAGACATTCGCCCCGTTTTCCCCTTCTCTCTTCTTTTGATGCTCTGAAGCTCCCGGCTACTTCTGCTAGCTCGTTTCGGTGTAACAGTGCTGACACTGGGACCAGTCACTGTCACCCTGAATCAACTCTATGCCCACCTTCTCTCCAAGACCCACCCTCTCTCTCCCACCTCCAGCTCCTCCCCCTCCCCCAACTTTCCCAGAAAACCTCTCCGTCCTACTCTGTAACCAAATCGTCTGCTTACAGCTCTGTAATAACTATTTTCCAAGTCTCTTCAGGAATACAGGACAACTGCCTGATCTGTGGAAGCTGATGATCAAGCTTTCCTGCCGCTGCGTGACCAGAGCACCCCTCTTCAATGGACCCCCTCTGACAAATTGTCCCTCCAGCGGAAAACGGCTATAACATCCTTGCCCTTCTTTTTATTATTATTATTATTAGTAGTAGTAGTAGTAGTATTTGAGACAGGAGTTCACTGTGTAGTCCTGGCTGTTCTGGAACTCAATCTGTAGACCAGACGGGCCTTGAACTAACAGAGATCCTGTCTCTGCCTGCCTCTGCTACCACTACCCAGCCAACATTTTTTAAAACATCCTCTCAGAGTTAGGAATGATAGTTTCCTGCTGAAAAGACTATAATTCCCACCTTCCCGTGAGGGCGGCCAAAGTCATTTTCATAACTCTATGAGGGGCCACATCCCATCTTCGGTAGGCATTTTGGCCATCTGCACACAAGGTGACAAACGTGCCCAGTTGCTGTGAATAAACATTATTATTCTGCTTAAGATCAGACCAAGTCTCTCTTCTGTCTCTCTGCCTTTAAATAATCTAGTGACAGTGAGCAGGTCACTCCCAAGAGCCATCTCTCCACCCCAGATTTATCTCTATGGACTTTGAAGCATAGAGCTAGCACCGTGATATAGCTCAGTGGAAGAGCACTGGTCTCATTGGGGTTTGATCCTTACTACCTCCACCACCAATAGACACGCCAGCAGGGCTACGTGACAGTCGATGCCAAGAACCACACAGAAGCATTAGCATAGGCACATACAATTGGACTCACACAGGAATCACACAGCTCTGACAGGGGCCTTGACCCTTCACTCCCTCCCCGCCAGGGCAGGATGTTCCTATGGTATACTGGATTAGTGGGGAACTACAAGTGTTTATGAACAACTGAAAACTGGTGGGTCAGGGCTGGAGAGATGGCTCTGGGGTTAGGAGCACTGGCTGCTCTTCCAAAGGACCCACGTTCAATTCCCAACATCCACATGGCAGCTCACAACTGTCTGTTACTCCAGTTCCAGAGGACCTGATACCCTTACACAGACAAACAGGAAAAGCACTAATGTTCATAAAATAAAAATAAATAAAATTGGGGCTGGAGAGATGGCTCAGAGGTTAGGAACACTGGCTGCTCTTCCAGAGGACCTGGGTTCAATTCCCAGCAACCACATGGTATCTCACAGCCATCTATAATGAGATCTGGCGCCCTCTTCTGGCCTATTGGGATACATGCAGATGGAACAGTATACATAATAAATAAATAAATTTAAAAAAGAGAGAAACTGATGGGTATTTCATAGAACAAACTCTCAACCCCACGCTCCCAGGCACTCACGTGAATCCCGAGATATAATTCTCCGTGGGACCAGCTTCCTGATCTAGACCAAAAAGAAATATGAGAATTCAAGGACAAGTTTTAAAACTTTTAGGTCCAGTCTCATTTAGGGGTGACCCTCTAGCTGTGTTCAAGGAATTCCATAATGCCTGTTGCTTTATTTGTGTGTGTGTGTGTGTGTGCGTGCGTGTGTGTGCATGCATGAGCAAAATGCATGTTCTAGTGTATAGGCAAGAAGTTGACATAGGGAATCTTTTTGCTTTTCTTTTGGTTTTGAGAGATAGGGTTTCTCTGGAACTTTGGAGCCTGTCACAGAACTCACTCTGTAGACCAGGCTGGCCTCGAACTCAAGAGATCCACCTGCCTCTGCTTCCTGAGTGCTGGGATTAAGGGCATGTGCCACTACCTCCCGGCTGGGAATCTTTCTTGATTCCTCCTCTTGTATCCTTGGCTGTCCTGGAACTCATTCTTTAGACCAGGCTGGCCTCGAACTCAAGAGATATGCCTATCTCTGTCACCCAAATGCTGGGTTAAGGGCATGTGCCACCACACCCAGCCTTCTGCCTAATTCTTTAAGGTAGTCTTCCAATCAAAAGCAGAGCTCACCAATATGGTTTCTTCTGCCTCTCTACCTTCCTGAGGCTAGAAACACAGGGGTGCTGCCATGCCCATTTGCCATTTCCATGGGTTCTGGGGATCTGAACAAAAACACTTGAACCCTGAGCGATGTCTCCTCAGTTTCTCCCTACATGTTTCCAGAGAGTTCTATGTTCCTTTATCTAGTGACCCAGCAAATGCCATGATTCCTGACTTTTTTTTTTTTCCTATTTGAGACAGGGTTTCTCTGTGTAACCCTGGCTGTCCTGCTTTGTAGACCAGCTGGCCTCATACTCAGGGATCCGCTTGTCTCTGCCTCCCCGATGCTGGGACTAAAGGTGTGTGCCACCATACCCTGTTTCCCAATTTTTTTTTAAAGAAGTCTTTCCTCTGTCCTCCCAGTGTCTGGTTCAATACTCACAGGGGGTGGAGGAAGCACAAAGTTGTCTGGAAACACTCCTCTTCTGCCTTGACACTCTCCTTCCCACCAGCCCTTATCCTCTGTGGTCTGGTTGAGAAACAAGGCAGCAGGGAGGTGAGCCTCACTCAGGTCCCTCTTGCCTGGGTCCCACTCCTTACCCTTCTGTGCCTCCCATTCTTCTCACACCTTTCTCAGAACTTTCACCAGGTCCCCCTTGTGCAGCGCCAACTCATCTGGGGCCTCAGGCTGGTAGTCAAACAGGACCCTGCAGGTCTCTGGGCAGGAGACTGAAAGAAGGCATTCCACTGTGTAGCCTCCCCCAGTGGCTCCCACCCACAACCTACCTGGTTCCCCTCCCACAAGGCAGGGTGTGTCCTGGCACCGTGGGAAGGACTCTTTGGCTAGATGCTCACCTGTCCGCAGGTAGTCTGGAGGGCTGTCGTAGGTCAAGTTGCTCAGCTAGAAGGGGCAGAACAAAGGAAGAAGAAGATGAGTCTGAAGCCATTTTAAGAACTCATTGGGCAGAGGCAGGCAGATCTGTGTGAGGTCAGGATCAGCCTGGTCTACAAAGCAGAGTGAGTTCCAGGATAGCCAGGGCTACCAGGGCTACACAGAGAAACCCTGTCTCGGAAAAACTTAAAAAACAAAAACAACAACAAAAAACTCATTGGCTGTGCCTACCCTGTCCCAATTTACCTTAGGAGGCTTCGGTGGATTAGGGACGATTGAAGGCATGTCTGCGTTTCCCTGGCCTGGAGAGGGACAATGAGGTTAGGGAGGTTCTAATTTAGCTAGGTTCTGGGAGAGGGTTAATGGGGTCAACAGGGTCTGGAAGGTCATTGGGAAGATCACTGAAGATTGCAGAGTCTGGTCCCAGGGAATCACAGGGTCACGGTCTCACTTGGGGGCCCACCGTCCAGCAATTCCACAAAGTTGGATGGGAAGGCTCCCAACTGCCCATTCTTCTTCCCCAGCCACCAGCCGTCCTCAATCTGGGGAGGGGGAAGGATGTGGGAGCATCTGGGTCTGTCCAAGAGTCACTGGAGTGTTGACCCTTGGTTCTGCCCAAGGACAGCCTCCTCCCCTGCTGCCTCCCTTCCCATCGCCCCCACCCTCACTTCACTCTCTTCTGTGTGTGAAGAGCCCCAGCATCTCTCCAAGCCCTCTCATCGTATGCCCTCACCTCCTTTATTACTTCCACAATCTCCCCAGTTTGAAGCTTCAGCTCGTCTGCCTGCTCTGGGCTGTAGTTGAAGTTCACTTTGCACCATCTTTGGGGACCCTGAGAGTTGACGGGGTGACCTAGGCCAGACAAGCAGGGGGGCAGCTCGAGCAAGAAGCCCTGTCCACAGCACTGGGGTAAGGGCGGACCCCCGAGCACGGCCTCTAGTAGCTTTAAGCCCCGCCCTCTAGCGGAGCATTGTACTTGGAGCCAATCAGGGGGCTGCACAGTAGCCTCGCGGCCCCTCCCGCAATCGTCACGCTCCACGCGGGCAGCGAGCCCCCACGCGCCAGCCCAGCGCCAGACTCACCGCGGCGGCGGCGGCGGCGCGCATAGCGCGGTCTTGGCTCAGTGACGCCCCGCAGGGCCTCGGGAATCTCCTGGGAAGATCGCACGGGGGCAGCACTCAGCGCAAGGCCCGGAGAGGGACCGGGCCCGCTCCCCGCACTGCCTCACCCGCACCAGGCCTTACCTGCACCAGTCTCTTGGGAAAGAGACCGTGGCGGCCCTGCAGCGTCCCATGCAGCCAGCCCCGGGCCGTCCCTGCGCGAACCTGCCGGACCACATCCCCTGGCGCCAGGCTCAGCTCGTCCTCCGTCTGCGCACGGTATCTGGCCAGGACCAGGACCTCTGCGGGCGGAAGGCGGGCTAAGAAAGGCTGGGGAACGTCCCTGGACATTCAGAAGAACCACCCCGAGACCCGCACACATACCCATGATTACTGGGGGCCCCTGCACAGCCTTGCGGTTAGGCTGGCTGTTGAGTATTGGGAGCGCAGAGGGCGGGCCGGGCTGTACATTGGATGAGGCGGAGTCTCAAGTCATAGGTCAGGATCCAGGTGCTAGGAGTGGGCGGCCTGGCTCAGCAGGTTGGGCCCCAGTTCCAGGTCGTCATTCAGGGTCTCTCAGCCCAGTTCTAGGGTAACAGCTCCTCCAAGCCCTTTTCCACGACTGCTAAATTCTACTTTGGCAGTCTCCCAACTTAGACCAGACTTAACTTTTTAAAATACATTTCCTGGCCCACCCTCTACTGGCTTGCAAGTTCTTAGCTGCAGGGGAAGGTGGAGAAAGGTACATACCAGGGCGGGGCCATTTCGGAGAAAGCACCCCAGGAGAAAGTGGTGGCCCCTGTCTCTGAAAAACTATGGATGGTGTATTCCAAACTTCAAAACCCCACTGGTGGAGCTTTAATTCATTTGAGGGCCTGCGTTTTTGACGTTACAGAAGAACCAACTTTTAATAAGTCTAATTAAACCCAGAGCTGGCAAGAGTATGAAGGTTAGGACCCATCCACCAATGGGGCACTGGTTGGGCTAGGCTCATCTGTAAATAATCTTCCAGATGGGTGAATATATACAAAGGCTGAGCCAATTTATGGCAGCCTTGACCCCTGGCCACACCACGAAGTCAAAGTCCTTGCTTGTTGCACTGTAGTGAAGTTTGGTTCTTGAATTTTTTTTTTTTTTGGAGTCAGGGTTTCTCTGTAGTTTTGGAGCCTATCCTGGAACTAGCTCTTTTAGACCAGGTTGGCCTCAAACTCAGAGATCCTTCTGCCTGGTTCTTGGATATTAAAAGCAGAGAATGCAGGGACTCCCCTGAGAACAGGTGCTTCTCTGCAGAGAAGAGCGAGCGTATTATGGGAGGCACCTACCGCCCCAGGGCGCCTGGAGCAGGCTGAGGACAAGGAACACAGTCCATTTTCATCTGTCGTTTATTGTTTTTATTTGCAGGAGGAGTTCAAACAAAAACTTAAGGGTGTTTTTCTTTCTCCCCTAAACATGAATCATTCAAGTAAAACCAACTTAACTGTAGAAATTAGCAAAGTAAGGGGAAGTAGCAATAACCCAAGAGCAAAGGCTGGGGTAAGAGGAGGGTGCAGTCGGCATAGAACATATGAACAAGGCTGTGGTTCACCTGCTCGGAACTGCCTCCCTGGAAGGCAAGCACAAGGACCCTTTTATGAGGATGCCCCCCCCCCCCCAGCAACATTGGAAAATGTTTCAACTCAAAAATTAAGGTTAAAAAAAAAAAAAAAAAAAAAAAAAAACCCAAAACACACAAACCCCACAAACCACCCAGCCATAACCACCATCCTTAATCGATCATAGGAGTTTCTTTTCATTTTATAAAAAGATCAATAAAAAATATTGAAAAAATTATTTTCTCATCTTATATTTGTAAAGATAATAGAATTCAGAAGTTTCTTAGAAAACAGCCCAGAAACTGCCCTCCAGTTTCTACTCCTTTTGCTGAGGACCAGCAGGACTACAAAGTTTAGGATACTGGAGCTGCTGGTGGAAAATGGGAAGCCCAGCCCAGGAGAAATCAGACAAGAGCAGGATGCATGGGGAGGCTGGGAGCAACTCCATGTGACACATGGCTGCGCAGAAAGGGGAACACAAGGTGGTCAGAAAGGCCTTAAACTCCTCCGTGACATACAAAACTGGTTTTTACAAAGATCCAAGCAGTTTGGTCCCAAACTGAGGCGAACACGTCAATGTTTATTCACATGCTTTAAGAATCAAAGTTGCCCAAATTAAATCTTTCTGCTAATATACTACATATCCAGTAATAAGAAAAAAAAGAAAAAAGAGAAAATATAAGAGCCTTTAAAAAATCAGGACAGGAAAAGACTGAAAACCAAGCTCATCCTCTTAGTTCCAAACGAAATGAAGGAAACTTGGGTTTCTAATAGGGAAAGGAAAACAAAACCAAACAAAAAAACCCAGCATCAGTATCATTCTCCCTACCCTGCCCCCACCCCACACACCAACAACAAACAAGAAAGGGCGGAGCCCAGTGTGTTGTGGGCTGCTCAAAACATGGGCCTGATCCTAGGCTCTGGGGCCAGTGTCCTCTGTCCAGTGGGACAGCACCAGGGATGTGTACTCTGCTGTTGTAGGTTCTGTGTGGCTGGTGGGTTGTGGGGTGGGATTTGCAGGATCTTCTTGAGGCTCCCTGTTTAGCTCCACCAGCCTCTCCCAGCGCCTCTCTCCCTGGGCCAGGGCTCCATCAAGAGCAGCCCTACTCAGCCGTGGGCTGCAGACCGTCCTTGTCTTCTCGGTTCTCTGTCCCACTCTCATCGTCTTCAATCTCTCCTTCCTCGCCACTGAACTTATCGTGGGCCCACTTGGGGCTGGTACTGGATTTCCGGAACATGAACCGGCCCCGACCCCGGGGGAAGGCTCCTCGGCCACGGCCACGGCTCATCCACTTGTCACTGCCTTCACCTTCCCGGTCATCATGCTGCAAGCAAAGAGAACTGGCATGAGGGCTAGTGTTCTCTTCTCTGTCCCCATCACACAGGCCAGAAAGCCTGTGCCCCTGCGACCTTTTCTGCCCTTCGCCCATTCTACTCAATACTGCCACAGGCTCAGATCCAAGAGCACCACTGGGCACCTAGGGAACTCTGAGGCAATAGTGTGGACATTACAAGTGTTAGAGTAGCACAAAGACAGGGGCATTAGCTCATTTACCCCACTTATGACTTTCATGTAAACCAACCTGTTATTATTTAGAATACCATTTCTCTCTCTTTTTAAAAATAATTCCCTGGAACTGAACCCCCAGGTCTCCTGTAAGAGCAGCCACTGCAGCCCTACACCACCATTTCTCAAAGGAAGCATCTAGAAAAATCAATCATACTAACATGTGGAATGGAACTGGCCTGGGGCTCCAGCCCTTTCCAAACCTCCCAGCCCAGGTGCCCTCTTGTAGCACACTCCATCTTCAATAGTAAGGAGGAGCAGTGTCTGTCACAGCAGGAGAAACAACCCCTGTTCTGAGAGTCTGCACAGCAGAGATAGAACGAAAGGTGGGATGAGTGAAGAACTGTCTCATGTTAGACTATCATCACTTCACAGGTTATGCCATCCACTCACAGAAGCCATTCTTAGGCTCCTGAAGGTCAGTTCAGCTGACTGTCAGCTGCCTCTGTCCAAGGCTGCAGTGCCACAATGACCAGATCGGACTAGCAATGTTCCCTCAGGCAGCAAACAGAAGCAGGAAAGGGCTTTTCCTTCCACAGCAATCCTGCACCTATTCAGGTCCTCTAGAAGCTTCAAACTGGCTCCCAACAACTAGGCCCAAGCCCAGGAATTACAAGCTTGGATACAGGCCCGGTGAATCACAGCAAGGGCAGGAGTTAGTGACTATGTAACAGTCCGAGGAGCATGGGAATGACCCTCAACAACACAGGTAAGAGGAAAACCTCAGTGCCATTTCATTATGGTAACAACCTTTTCGTTCCTCAGACAGCTCTAGAGCTGCTTTTCCTGTCAATCTAATAGTAAAGGGTGACAGAAGCTGGGAGCAGGGGGAGGAGTGAAAATCCACAGGACAAGAAAGGCAACAGTGACATTTCTTGCTTATTTTGGAATTCAAAAACAGTTCAGAAGATAAACCACATTGGAGCCAAAACTGACTTAAGCCCAAGAGCCATCTAGCTAGCACAATGCCAACACATTCAGTCTCTATGCTTGTATACAAATTTAACAAGGTCAGACAGACCAATTAAAGCCTTCAAATCAGTTACTCTGTGCCAAAGCTCTCTGGTCCTTTCCTGGTTAGTCCCAGACACTTACCAAGTAATACTTCTTGCTTTTGGGTGTGTACTCTGGATCCCATTCTTCTTCCCGGTTTCTCTTTTGAAAATCATTGTTGCTGTTGTTGTTATTGTTACCGGAATAGTTTCCTCTGCCCCAACCTCTCCCTCTTGCTCGAAATTGCTGTAGAAATAAATGAAGCAAAAGAAACAAAGGTCCATGTCAGCAGTAGAAATCCCTTGCATTCTGCTAAAACACTTTCCTGACAAGGAATGGACAGCTGCCCTCCTGTCACATGCAGTTAAACTAGTTTCTACTCATTTCTATCCTCGTTCCTCCCAAGCAGACAGTCCAGGGGGTACATACACATGGCCAGAGGGCCTTCTTCAAGTAAGATCCAAGGAGATGGGGTAAATTCTGGGATGAGAAGCTGTAAGAGGCTTTGGAAGTGATTATAAACAAAGAAACAAGTGAACATAGAAGCTCTGGGAACCAAAAATCTTGAGTCTACAGCTGGCTTGCTTAAACCAGAGGCAAAGGAACTGGTGTCCTATTGACATTTAGTTGGGACTAGAAGGAGCTGGAGGCTTAGAGAAAGGGGGAGGCCCTTACAAAGGTTCCCCGAGCTCTGCCGCCTCTTTCATTTGGACCCACGAAGTCTTTGGTCCCCAGTCTGGATTTGTCAAAACCTGTGGTGCTCTCCTCCCTCTCCTCTGCTTCCTCGGGGTACTCCTCTGCTTTGTAGGAGTGAGACGACTGGGAAGAGGAAGAGGAGGACCTAGACCGGTCTCTTGCTCTGCGGTGCTTCCTACATGAAGAAGAAGGAGGAAATCAAGACTGGCTCTGGCAGCCTCAGAGATAAACTACAACTACCAAGCAAGAGAGTTTTGTTCACCCCAACCCACCCAGCAGACGTGGTTCTGTGAGTCATTTTCAGTGACACACCTGTTTCTAAGCAAGTGGTGAATATGTATCAAACATAAAGAACATAAAACAATCATGGTCTCCAGTATCAGCCTGCCATGTGAACCAACAGAGAAGGCAAGAAGGTGTGTGTGCACCCCGCTGGCTGGCTGACACTGCAGCAAACCCTTATGAGTGTGCTGTCATTCCTAGCACTCAAATGCCGTTTTGTGGCGGGCACAAGGGGGTGGGAGACACTTTAAGATGAAACAAAACGTCAGAACACCTTACTGACAATATAAGTATTCAATAAAGTGACCAGAGAATTCCACGTGACGCAGTTCATAGGTGACAGAACTGAGCAGAGCTTGGAAGCAAGCCCGGCT
Organism: Ondatra zibethicus; assembly: GCA_004026605.1. NCBI lineage: Eukaryota > Metazoa > Chordata > Mammalia > Rodentia > Cricetidae > Ondatra > Ondatra zibethicus. Next base: position 28,746 of record PVIU01008299.1, read on the forward strand.
CTAATTAGCCCACTACCTCTATCAACCTCCTCCTACTGAGCTCAAACAGGTTGTGCTTTTAAGTCTAGAATCTGCAGCAACTCCTCCTGGAGTCGCATCTCTTCCTTTCCCTTCATCTGGGGAAATTACAGACTAGAAAAATTAGACTAATATGATGACTCACTGTCTACACACTACAGGTTGGGGCCAGCCCTACTAGGGGTAACAGGAGGCTACTAAATGACTCAGTCACTCAAGCACAAGGTGCCCAAGGAGGCCAGAAGGTGGCACCAGATCTCCCCAGACAGGGGTTACAGATGGTTTGGGCTGCCAAGTGGGTGCTGAGAATTGAACAAGTGGTTTTTTTTTTTTAAATATTTATTTATTTATTATGTATACAATATTCTGTCTGTGTGTATGTCTGCAGGCCAGAAGAGGGCACCAGACCTCATTACAGATGGTTGTGAGCCACCATGTGGTTGCCGGGAATTGAACTCAGGACCTTTTGGAAGAGCAGGCAATGCTCTTAACCACTGAGCCATCTCTCCAGCCCTGAACAAGTGTTCTTAACAACAGCCAATCTGCAGTCCCAACGTGCTTTTTATAAATGAAGAACAGAAAATACCTTGAGGTATTCCTGGGAGTCCTCCTGACACCTCAGGGTCACTTAGTAGCCTCCTTTGTTAACTCTGGTAGGTAGGGATGGAAACCTGCTCTAAGTAAACTGTTGAAAGTCACACTGCAACTCAGAGCTGGGCATGTTTCAGAAGTATCGGAATTACTTTTCTACACTCAATTCTGAGATGCTTATGGGGACTCACCCCCCCTTTCCACCAGTGGCAATGTGGTGCACACCTATAAACTGGACTTGTGGGAGACAAAAAAAAAAAAAAAAAAATCAGGAAGGAATTCAAGGTCATCCTTAGTTGCTGCACAGTGAGCAAAGCCAGCCTGAGACAAAGACTGCCTGCCAGCCAGTTCAAGTCCAGAATAGCAGAAATGTTGCTTTTTGAGAAGGTTAAAGCTGCAACTCTGCTCCACTTAAGGAAAGGTGACAAAAACCATAGAACCTTCAACAATGTACCAAGGCTGGTTGTAGCTCAGCTGAAATGCACTTGCAGAGTATATGCAAGGCCCAGGGTTTACTCTCTAGCACCACCAAAAAAAAGCAAAAACATCATGGCATCGGCATGTTATGTTGTCCTATATAACAATGGAAAAAAGTCTGCTTTTTTATTTTTTTTAAACTCCCCCCGAGACAGGGTTTCTCTGTGGCTTTGGAGCCCGTCCTGGAACTAGCTCTGTAGACCAGGCTGGTCTTGAATTCACAAAGAGATTCACCTGCCTCTGCCTCCAGAGTACTGGGTTAAAGGCGTGCGCCACCACCGCCCGGCAAGTCTGCTTTTTTAAAGAAATATTTGGATCACCTCTTTTGAACTGTCTATGAAACAATACTCCTGTCCTATCTAGTCTCACCTGGTTTTAAACCAGTACTTTTAATCTAATGTATTAGATGTTATAGTATCTTATTCTAACAATGATTTTCTAAACTATAAGCACACTAAGAAAATACTCAATGAGAAAGAACATGCCCAGAATATCTGTCACACAAAGTGCCAATCAATTTCCACAATCGTTGCAACATTCATTTCTGGACAAAGATAACTTTACTTAGATAAAGAAGTTCTATTTTCAAGCTAGGGAAGACGATGCTACAGATGTTGTTTTAGTTCCTAACCATGGAGTTCTCTTGATGAGAGGCCTGGCATACTCACAAATCCAAAATGGACAAGTGTTGTGTGCACTCATGTAATCCCAGCACTGGAGGGGCAAGGATTGAGCAACTTAGTCTATATAGTAAGTTCTGGGCCAGCAAGGGTTTCATGTTCAGACTCTGTAGTGAAAGGTGAAAAACCACCACCACCAATACAAAATAGTCTGTGTGAATAACTGAGAGACTTTACTCCGGAATATAGGGTGATAGGCAGGGACATCACGTACTTCTGCTTCTTTGATCCTTTGTGAGTTTTCTCTGTTTTCTCAGCTGATCTTTCTCTTGAGTGGCTAGAGTCTCGGGAATCCACCGACTCTCTTGATTTACCTCGCTTAAGATCTCTCTCCTTATGTTTTTTACGACGCTCAATATCAAGGCGGAGATCAACAGGATCATCTTTGTATTTGCCTTCAGCCTGCTGAAAAAGATGTTAAAATTAAGGTTTTTGGGATCCAGAACTGCTAACTCACTCACTCTCAAATGTGTTTTTTGCCAATGGAGACACTGGGAATCTAAAAGCCTCACCCCAGAAAGGTTTTGTTTTTTTAAACAATCAAAGTGCTGTCTCTTGAAAATGCTATATGTGAATCTTTGTTTCCTGTGTCCCAGTAATGCCTCTGGCTAAGTGTATATGCTGAGATGGCCAAAATCAGCTCTGGAAAATGTTTTTATTAGGCTTATAGGAAACGCTCACTTCTCCCTATCTAAAGAAGCCACCCACTACCGTGTGGAATCACCTTAATGTACAAGAATAAGTAAAGACAAAAAGCAACACTCGTCAGATCACGTCTACAATGGCCTTCAATAACTCCCAAAAACTTCTTGAGGATAAATGCCTATGTGGCTTCAGGGACATCATACACTGGGACTTGCCTAATAGAAGTAGGTTCTTGCTAACAGAAAGCCGTCCACACTGTATTAACACCTTATATATATGAACCATAAACTTTCTAATGCAATATTTCATTTAAATAACAAGAATGATAGGAAGGAGGTTTATTATTTTATCAATTTGTTTCTGAGAGTCTAAGACCTCTGTAGACTCAAAAAGCCAATAAATAAACAAACAAATGACAACAAAGGACAAATGCAGCCACCACTCCCTCAGCCACTGGACGGCATCACTGAGGAGCTGACTGTTGGAGGCATGGAGCATAGACTTCTGCTGCTTCACTAAGGCCAGGCTGAGGGCATGTGGAGACAGGGAAACGGGGTGGAAAATGAGAGATTGCACAAGAGTATCTCTCAACACTTTCAACCAAAAAGACAAATTTGTCTAGAAAATTTTAAGACAGTATTTTAAAAAAGGTTTCAGTAGCATAGAACAGCCATCTTATTTCAAATTTCAACTGTATATATGAATGATGGTGAATAATTATTAAAATCTTAAAAACTCCATCTACTTATTTCATAGTAAAGACTGCACTGGAGTCTAATCTCTTAGTAACAATGTTATACGCATATCATTGCAAATGTAGCCAGGCCATTTTAAAGTAACAGTAATCGACAGATGATATGGTACAATGTTAGGAAAAAACAAAAAAGCGCACCAGCTGTTGAACACAGTCTACTGAGTTAAGATATGAATATTTCACTCTGCTCTGACATGCATGTCTTTCTGAAATCATGGTTGGAAATAGTGCATGTAGACAGTTGATTTGATAATACTTACAAGCAGAAAAATATCACAAAAAGTTTCTTCTCTCATCATGGGCACTTGTTCCAAAACGCCTCTCTTTTTTTTCTCAAGCTCACCTCAATAGACTCTGGGGTCATTTACCATATTCTAACCACTTCACAAAGGTTGTTGATACATTTTAATAAAAATTAACCCTTTGTAGTTCATTTTTAGAATTATGCCCATCCTTAAAAGAAAAACACAAACTTAAGTAGAGAGTAATTTAAACAAACACATTTCTGTCAAGTTCATGCCCAACGCACTCATTATGTTGGAACTACTGATCAAAGCAACAGTTCACCTTATAGCCAGGTTCCCGGGGACTTTTCATTTCCTCGTGAGTCAAACCATGTTTTCTGAATGTACTGGGGGAAATGTCTATCCTCCTAAAATTAAAAACACAGAAATAGTGTACTATTCTACTGAACAATATTGATTAACATTCTAGACCCTAAGGTGGACAATAGAGTCACAGACATAATTATCTGCTACTAGTTCTATTTCTCCCCCTTTTTAATGTTAAGATTAAGTGTGCATGCCTGCATACACTCTATTATTGAGTTAGACTTGTAATAGAAACATTCCTTCCACCCAAAGTAAATAATTGAAAAATTAGTATTATATTCATTTGTGTGTGTGTATGTGTGTCTTTAAAGCACATGCTACAACACATGTGGAGGTCAGAGGACAACTTATGGAGTCAGTTCACTCCTTCCACAATATGGAACCTGGGGATCTACGACAATACCCACTGAGACATCTTGCCAGCCCAAGTTCCTTTATTTTAGTTTGCGGGCGGACACAACTAGGGAATGAAGTGCTCTGCATATACTAGAAAAGCACTCTTCCACTGAACCACTGCTCCCAGAACTTTCCTCTTTCCCGTTTTTGTTACTATGTAGGAGTCCTAGCTGTCCTTTTTAGACCTGTCTCTGCTTCCCAGGCCTGCAGTTCCTGACAGTGTTTGTTACTAGTTAGCAAGGAAGATTCCTTGATCTTCCTTGGTACCAAGCTGATTCCAGACAAGCTCTCCATGTACCAAACAGATTTCCTGAATTACAGGGGATGATTCTTTTTAAATCTGCTGGACCTCATTTAAACTGTTGAGATAAGTAAATTTCAAGCTTTTCCCTCAACCCTCTTCCCCAGCAAATTCTCCTAAATGAAAGAGATAATGTTGTTTGCAGAAGTCAGTATTTATTCTTACTACAGAAACCTCAGGTTCTTTGGGCCCAATGTGAGAAACTACAGCCTTCAAAACATCCTTTCCATTCTCAAAATACAAAGTCCTCAGATTTCCAAGAGCCCTAGATAATATTACTTTACCCTAAATTTTGGGTCAAAAGTACATTTAGTGGGAGAATGCAACAAGGTCAGTTTAATATCAAATAACAAGTTATTTTTAATGATTTATTTTTATTTCATATGCACTGGTGCTTTGCCTGCATATATGTCTGTATGAGGGCATCAGATTCCCTCCCTGGAACTGGAGTTACGGACAGTTGTGAGCATCCACGTGGGTGCTAGATATTGAACCTGAATCCTTTGGAAGAGCAGTCAGTGTGCTTAAACGCTGAGTCATCCATCTCTCCAGCCCTCAAATGACAAAAGTCTTTTATTACAACCCTCAGAGTAAAGCTGAGAACCTCACCTGTGTATCTCTGGGCTTTTCTTATTTTTAGCTGCTTCTTGCTCACTTCCTCTCTTTAGGTATTTAGTAAAGCGTTCATGTAATGTCATTCCAGAGGATCCAAAGTGATGTTCTGTTAAGATTCAAAGAAATACATTTACATGTTATCTAGGGCAGATACAATGTTCAGTGGACCTGTAGCCACAGAGATACAACTTAGCATTCAAACCCATATAACATACTAAAAAAGGGAAGGAAAAGTGGCTAGTTCAGAGACAATCTAATGCTGGGTTTCTAGTATCATGTCACTTATCTTAGGGACATGATACAAGGACAAAGAGCCTGGTGCTTACCTCCCTTTGGGGCACAGGACCAATTATTACTGACTTTAACTCTAGATGGAGCCTGTAACAGGCCCAATTCAGCTTTCTACATCATTGCTCTTGACCACTACTCAACCTGTGCACCACTATTTATTTGCCCAGGGGATGACATCAAAACATCTACAAGATACTGCTACAAAGGAAAAGAGTAACAGAAAAGTCACTTCCCAGAGGCTGGAGAGATGGCTCAGAGATTAAGAAAGGTTGCTATTTTCCCAGAGGACACAACTTCGCTTTCCAGCACCTTTGTCAGAAGGCTCACAACCAAATCTATCTCTAGTTCCAAGGGATCTGACCTCCTTGGGAACCTCCTATCCCAGACACAAACACACAGAAATCCTTAAAAAGCCACTCTCCATACTTCATGTTGAGGGTTTTGTTTATTTTCAAGATTATAGATGCTAGCATTTCAGAAATTCATCTCTAAAACATGGAAATTTCTCCCCTGAAGCACTGATATTTCTTTAAGCTAGCCTTTAGCTTTCAACGTCCTAGAGGCTTTCTCATTCTCTATCCCAGCACTCGGGAGGTAGAGGCAGGCAGATCTCTGTGAGTTCTAGGCAAGCCTGGTCTATAGACCAGGACAGGCTCCAAAGCCACAGAGAAACCCGGTCTCGAAAAACAAAGACTACTGTGTGGAAACTGTCTCTACTCACCTTTAACATGATGAACAATCGTCACTATGTGCTGAGCAAACAATTCTGAGGGGCTACGCTGTGACTGAGCTGACTGTATGTGCTGGAAGATGGAACGAAATTCCTGTTCCTTTTTATTGCTATGGACTAGATCCCGACAAAGCTTTCTTTCCTGAGCCAATAAGCCACTGGGTCTGAAAGACAAATACAAGGAGAATCAGTGTAACAAGAGATATAGAAAGTTACAATTCTTGTTTCTTTTTGGTTTTTTTCAGACAGGCTTTCTCTGTCTGTAGCCATGCTATCCTGGAACTAGCTGGCCTTGAAATCAAAGATTTGTCTGTCTGCTTCCCAGGTGGCTGGGACTGAAGGGATGTGCTGCCACCACCACCTGGCTGAAAGTCACAATTCTTTAACTATAAAAATACCCTAATTTTCAAGATAGTTTTTCCCCCTATATATCACAAGGATGGCCGTGAACTTGTCTTCTTCCTGTCTTAGACTCCTGAGTGTACTAGGACTGAATGAATAGGCCAGGCTTTATGGGCTGGAGGTGAGGATGTAGAATGCTGGCAAAAAAGCCAGGGCCCTGTGCATACAAAGTATATGAGTTTTCCAACACGGAACCATGGTTTCCTATTATTATTTTGGGCCAGGGAGGGAGGATGAACGTGTATGGTATGCACAAATGAAAGTCAGAATACAACATGTAGGAGTCAGTTCTTTCTTTCCAGATCACCAGGCTTGGTGATGTCGCCTGTACCCAATGAACCATCTTGACAGCCCCTCCCTGTTTTCTCTGGAGACAGTTCCAAAGAGTTTTCAATCTATCCACAAGGCCCCTCTTGTTCTCTACCAAAGTTCAAGTAATGGTAACACATTACAACTGAGGAAAGATGGGTTCAACATCTCATTCATCACTGAGAATCTTCAAGTGGGGAACTGTTAAACCTCAGTTACTGTATTTCCTATGGCTACTTGTTTTAACAAAGATATTGTAACAGGTCAACTAGCTTGGCTAGGGAAGGTTGTTCAACAAGACAACATCAAGAAGCAAAGAGTAAGGCTGGTGAGATGGCTCAGTGGGTACAGGTGATGGCCTCCAAGCCAGAACTTGACCCCCAGACCAACACTGTAGGAGAAAACTCCAGAAAGAAGCCCTCTGACCTTCACATGCATGCTGTGGCATGTGTGTCCCTCCCCACTTCCTAAGCAGAAGTGGTAAGAGTGGAGTGTGTGGTTACAGCTCCAACTGGTTGGGTATACTATGTCAAAGGCAGTCAGTCTGGGCTCTATCATGCTTTCCTGAAGTTAGGGGAGGGAGGGAAGAGGCTGGATCCATCAATTTGAAATTGGAAAAATATCAGAGTCTGGCGACCCAAGTAAAATGGAGACATGATTCTCAAGTGCCTTTACAGGTAAAAGAAACAGTGTGGGTGGGAGCTGGGCTGGCGGTAAAGACAGACCAAAATAGCACTTTTGAGTTCCCAGAAACAAACAAAAACAATAACAAGAACAAAAAAATGAGCCATACTGGCTGAAGACAATCTTTACCCCGGCAATGCCTAAGGGGCACAATCAATCTGTGAGCTCTTATCACTCAGTGACACTCTCTCCACTCCAGGGACAGACATAAGGCTATCCGCACTGATAGGTGGCAGCAAGGGAACATTTCCATTCTCAGGAAGAAGGGATAATGAAACCATTTGGGCCATTAGAGCCCTGAGGGTCAACAAGGAGCACTCCTCACCGTGCAAGGTCCTCATCAAAGGAGTCCATCCGGACATTGACCTGGGCCTCCCGAGTAATGGAAAAGGAAGACTTCCCTGAAGAAAAGTCTCCTTTGTTTCCCAGCTTGTCTCGGCTCTCAGAGGTCTTCCGTGGGGGAGGTGACGAATTTTTCTCCTGGACCGCCTTGTATGCAGTCACTCGGAAATTCTTTTCTGGCACAAAGCCCCTGTGCCCACTTTCGCTCCTCTTGGCCCCTGCACGCTCCTCCTTTCTGGATCTCTCTGTGAAAGGCTCCTCCTCCAGCTCCTCCGCTTTCCTCAGCTTTTCCTTCCCTGTGTGCACCAGGCTCTCCCACTTGCCTGACTTCTCTTCCTCCTGGTTTTTGCTTGCACCGGCTATAACTTTAGACATAAATTTGGGCTCATCATCAAACTCAGGTTCCTTCCTTCCCTTACTTTTGTCCTTATCTTGTTCATCCATCTCCTCCTTGTGGAAGTCAGCCATCTTTTTCTCAAAGTCATCTCGAAGCTTATACCTTTTGGGTGACTGGCTGCCTCGGAAGGGCTTCTCAGTGTCAGTCTTGGAAGCAAATGGATCAGATTTCATTTTTACATCAGCATCAGAGAAGCTCCCTTTCTCTTTCAGCTTCTCTTTATCAGTATTTGTTTGTTTCTGTTCCTTATCCTTCCCATTCTCTGTTTTCTGGTCTTCCAGATACCTAGTTATAAAAAACACAAGGGAGACACACGAGAGGCCTCCTGAGCATCCTGTTCTACCACAGCACCTGGTCTGTTCCTGCTCTGGTTTTAAGTCTCTGAGCAAACATATCTGTAGATTCCAGTATTATCAGAACTTTCTACCTGGTTCTTGTCTAATGATTTCTGGAAAAAAAAAATCCTTCATGGATTTATAAACTTGGCATTTAAGAGTCAGTGGAACTGTGCCTTACAAAAACAACAAAAAAATGTACGAGCAAGTTATTTAGGATACTGAAAGGTGTTTTTACTTACCTGTTATGTGGTCTAAGGGGAAAATAACTACAGTCTCACCCCAACTTTTACTCATTCATTTAAAATCTTTCAGCAAAGTTAACAGAATGTTCAACCTTGGACTGTTTTGATTTTATACAACTCACATTTGGAAATACAAGTCTCAAAGAGACTTCAAATTTGCTTCAAGTCACCTAGAAGATCTACATAATGAAATATACTGTGAACACATAAAAACAAAATACTTGTTAATAGGGGAAAGAGTATGAAGGTGGCAAAATTATTATTCTAATGGAAAAGCAGAAACCAGACTCCAATCTACATTCAGTCCTAGCAAGGAATAAAACTTACACTGCAAAGCAAACTCAAATTGCATCAAAGTACAGAATTTGAACATATGCTAATTATGAGCAATGTTAAACCTAACTATTTACATTAATGAACATGACAAAGAACCAAAGGACCAGATAACGTGCTAATAAGAATAAAGAATGGAAGGAGGAACCTCTTGCTCTCTCTCTCTTGACTAAAACACGGTCCTGGCACCTTTCCTGTAACATCCCACTCTATCCAAACCACACAGGAACAATTCTTATCAAACTTACCATACCCTCTTACAGGGCTGCATGCCCTCTCCTAATATGAAGCTCAGGCGCTTCTACAAGGGCATACACCCAACATTGTGCTTTAAAAAAAAAAGCCTCTTCTGGACTAAGCCTTGAACTTTGCTATTTTGCCCAGTTTCCACAGTGTGTCACTCTTCACCATGATGGACCGATGAACACGGCAGATAGTGGATCCTACAGGTCTACAGTTCCAATGGCCAGTCATGTTGGCAAAGATCTGTTTTTTGGTAGCTAACCCACAAACCTCCTGGTAGAATTCAAGGCAATTCTTTTTTTTTTTTTTTTTTAAAGATTTATTTATTTATTATGTATACAACATTCCTTCCATGTATGCTTGCATGCCAGAAGAGGGCACCAGATCTCATTATAGATGGCTGTGAGCCACCATGTGGTTGCTGGGAATTGAACTCAGGACCTCTGGAAGAGCAGTCAGTGCTCTTAACCTCTGAGCCATCTCTCCAGCCCCGAGGCAATTCTTTAAATATAAAAACATTACCACAGACTAATCTAAAGAAACTTATGCTGTAATACAAATTCAAGAAAGCTAGAGTTAAGTTAAAGTTTCCTTGGGCAACTTTAATGTAGGCTAATGAAAAGCCAAGAAAACAGGAATTGCCATATTACCATTAATCAGAGGTCTAACTCAGGTGTTATTACAACTAAGCTGCTGGCTAGGGATAGCCACTTGGGGATGGGAAAAATGAGATACTTGCCTTTTGGTGTATGCTGCTCCTCCCAAAGCAGCACTCTCGTCTTTCTGAGATGAACCATATGCAGAGCCAGTGGCCGGAGGACTCTTACCCACAGGGCTCTTTTTAGATGGACTCAAAGATCCAGAGCCATGGTCGAACTGACCTTGGTGTGTTCCAGACTGATATCCAGCACCACCTGACATAGATGAGCCCATCTGGGATGTATTAGAAAGTGGAGGACTAGGTTTTGGCACAGGGCTAGGGCGCGGTGACCTCCGCCTAACCACCACAGACTGGAGAGGGCTTTTGAGAGCTGGGCTTCTCTCTCGGGGGCTCAGATCAGAAACAGAGGCCCGTGACGCAGAACCAGTGCTATAGGTAGTGGCATCTGGCCATGGCTTTGAGCTCTCAGACCCTTTTATATCTTGAGATGCACCTCCAGAAAATGTCTGCTCCTTGGCCTCATCTCCCTGGTTATCACCGGCTGCCTGAGATGGCCTGCTATCCTTAGAAGAGGACTTTTTCTCTTTTGTAGACTTGCGCTTAGACGATTCAACCCTGCTGTGATTGGAGGATGACCGGGAGGATGAGGAGCGCCTTGACCTGTCAGAGGATGATTTATCAGAGTTCCTAGAATGGCTCCTGGACCGTGGTGAAGGGGACCTTCTCTTTGGGGACCGGGATCGGGAACGGCCTCGACGAGGACTGTACGCTTGCCGGTAGTTCTGCCAATTGGACCGGTAGTTTCCATAGCCACCTCGGTTATACTGGCCCCACGGATAAAAGCCTCGGTTTCGCCCACGGAAATAATAGGGCCTCCGATAGCCTCTGTTGTGGCCTCTGAAATCTCGATTCTGATACACTCGGGGGTGATTCCTTTCTCTGTTATGAGCTGGAGAATACGATCTGGAACGAGACCTAGAACTGCAGAGGAAGGGAATGGGGAAAATGTTTTTTTACACAGCATTTAAAAAATAACTGCCAACAAAGGTAACACTGCATTCCCTACTGTTCTGTATCATTTATTTTCTGTTTTGTTTTGAAAGCAAAGGTACAAACTTACACATCTAATTTTTCTCTCTCAATTTTGTAAACTAACACTCTGGTTCCAACACTCCCATCCTAGTCGTCTTCTCAGTTTAGGACGAATGTCTTTAAGACCTCAGGCTGTAAAGGTACAATTGTAACAGCTGACCACCAAACAAAAAGCACAGCTATTAAAAAACCTGAAAGAATCTGCTAAAATCAGATCAGAAAAACACGAACCACTAATCTTCTACTAGAACTGGAAATTATCTAGGTCAAATTTCTGGGGCTGAGCTTCTTGGTTGTGCTGAGGTACCACAAGAGGGCACTATCTGACCATCCAGCATCAAGCATAAGGACTAGAGCAAGAGAGGCAGGGAAAAGGTCCTTTCAACTCAACCCAAGGCCAGGACTGTGTTCACTTTAATACAGAACTCAGAAGGAACCACGGTCCACTGACAGAACCATAGGGGCTCATAGGAGACTGTCTAACATGTTCAAGAACATGAAGCTGTGGACAGCCAGAAAAAAACTGGCTGGTTTTATATCAATTCGACAGAAGCTAGAGTCATCAGAGAGGAAGGAGCCTCAATAAGATCAGGTCTGTATGGCATTTTCTTAATTAGTAATAAATGGGGGCGGGGACCCAGCCCATTGTGGGTGGGACCATCCCTGGGCTAGTGGTCCTGGGTTCTGTAAGAATTCAGGCTGACCAAGCCATTTAGAGCAAGTCAATAAGCAGTACTCCTCTGTTGCCTCTGCATCTGCTCCTGCCTCCAGGTCCTGGCCTGTCTGAGTTCCTGTCCTGACTCTCTTCAATGATGAACAGCAATATGGAAGTGTAAGTCAAATAAACCCTTTTCCTCCTCAACTTGCTTTTGGTCATGGTGTCTCATCACAGCAATAGTAACCCTAACTAAGACACCCTGTAAGTCAAAGATAAGGGCAACGAGTGCCAAGTCTGACAACCTGAGTTCCACTTTCAGGCTGATCTAATCAAGAACCCACAAGGTGGAGAGAACCAACTCCCACAAGTTGTTCTCTGATTTCCATGTGCAAACACACACATGACAAATAGAAAAAAAAAAATGGTTTCTACAAATTCCCTGAGTCCCTCCCCCCTTTCTTTAAGAGACACAATCTCACATAGCCCTGGCTGGACTTGAACTCTCAGAGAATCGCCTGCCTCTGAAGTGTTAGGATAAAGGGCATTTGATAAGGTTCTTGAATACCATTTATTCTGCCAATTATTATATTACTATCACAAGAGAATACTGCAAAAATATTTTCCCAAAATATATGTCTTCAGGAACAATAGCATGATCAAAGTATTTTGAATTCATATATGAAAACATAATGAAATCCATTATTTTGTACCAATTAAAATAAGAGTCTAGCTAGACATGGTAGTGCACACTTATAACCCCAACACTTTTGAGGTGAAGGTTCGAGTATCAAGAAAAGGCAAGAATATCCCAAGACTATCCAGCAAGTTTGAAAATACTGTCAATAAACAACAAAAACAATTAGGGAACGGAGAGATGGCTCTGAGGTTAAAAGCACTTGCTACTCCTCCAGAGGATCAGAATTTGGTTCCCAGGACCCACAGCATAAATTCACAACCATCTGTAACTCCAGCTCCAAAAGGTTTGATGTCTTTATCTAGCAGGCATAGGCACAAACACAAAACAAAAACCTTCCAGTAAGTAAGTATATATGTGCAATCCTAGTTACCTGGGAAGTTAAAGTAGGAGAACGTGAGGATGGCCTAGGTGATTTAGTAAGACCAGTTTGAAAACAAAATTTAGAAGGGACCAGAGATGTAGCTCACTGGTGGAGCACTTTCCTACCACACAGGGGCAGTATTTCAGTTTTTTAAAAAATGTGACCTTTCTAATCAACTTGTCTGAGAGATTTCGTTTTGTGCTGGTAACCAAACACAGAACCTTACACTCTCAGCAAGCACTTTCAAATGGAACGACATTGAGCTATGTTTGCTTTTATTCTTTAGTTTCTGAGACAGGGTTGGACTAGCATTGACTGGTTTCAAACTCAAGAGATCTGCCTGCCTATGACCCCCAAATGCTGGGATTGAAGTCATATGCCAGAATGCCTGGCTATAGCTGGGTGGTGGTGGCGCATGACTTTAATTCCAGCACTTGGGAGGCAGAGGCAGGTGGATCTCTGAGTTCGAGACCAGCCTGGTCTACAAGAGCTAGTTGCAGGACAGACTCCAAAACTACAGAGAAACCTGTCTCGAACCCCCCCCCCCCAAATGCCTGGCTATGTTTGCTTTTAAAATGATAATTCTTGAGGCTGGTCAGAGCTCAGGAGGTAAAGGTGCCTGTCACCAAGCATTTCAACCCATAGTTCAATCAATCCCTAGGAGACAACTCCTGCAATCTGTTTTCTGAACTCCTTAAGTTCACTCTGGCATTGCTTGACCATATACATACACAAAAATAAAAGTAACACAAAGTAATAGGAGCTGGACAGACAACTCAGTGGCTAAGAGCATTTCTCTTGAAGCAGACCTGGGTTTCAGTCAACATTCCCATGCTGGCTCACAGCTCTATGTTAACTCCAGATTCAGGGAATCTGCCTCTCTTCTGGCCTCCAAGGTCACTGCAGGCAGGTGGTGCGCAAACATACACAGACAGGCAAAACACTCATACATATAAAATAAAAACAAACCTTGAAAAAAGTAATAAAATGATAGTCTCCTTCCCTTCCTTTATTAAAAATCAACTTGCTTTGCAAAGTCTCTTACTCATGGCAATTCAAAGTAATGAATATTAAAATATTGAGTGGTAATTCCAGAAATAACTCTTTAGTGCCCCGTTTGTCTGCATGTGGGTCTGTGCATGCCACAGTGTACTATGCGTGGGAGCTCGAGGACAACTTGAAAGAGTGAGTTCTCATCTTCTACTCTGTGGATCCCAGGGATAAACTTCATATCCTCAGGCTTGGCACCAAGCTCCTTTATCCGCTGAGCTGCCTTGCCAGCCCTATTCTTTAGTATTTACCATGTTTTAATAGTTTTTATTGTTATTAACATTCTCTTTCTGTTGTAAATTAAGCTTTATGATAGTACTATGTATAGGGATCAGGTCTAATACCAGGCATACAAGGAGTCAGTATCCCTGGAGATAAGTCACTATTGTAATTACATTTAGTAGGTAGTGTTGCTTTAAGAACTTGATAACTAAGCAGACAGTACTTTTAAGGAGAAGCTTACCTTCAATTTAAAGGTAAAAGAGAATTGGTTTTCTAGTACTGCCCAATGTTCTTAGATGTACCTACACCACGAAGAATAACTACTAGCAAAGATGCATCTAATTTGTGCTTAATGGTTGCTATTAATGGTAAGCAAAATTTAAAGTCAAGAATAAAAACTTACCTTCTATATTTTTCATTCAAAACCAGTAAAAATTAAGAAAAGAAAGGAAAGGCAGATGTAGGCTATGAAAACATAACAGGACCCCACTGAAGGGATCTGCTTGGAGGAGTTGATCCATCACCACCACTAAGAAGGGTGATTCATGGTCCCATATTTAGGCCTACTGCCGCTTCTCTTGCCCATCACTAGAGTAAGGGAGGACCTTGTGGCCCCTGCATCCAAACCTGCAGCTACTGTAAGATGCAGAAACATGAGGCTCTTCAGACTGCAAAACAAGTTATTTAAAGAGTCACTGAAAAGGGTACAGTCTGCGAAATAAAGGGGAAAAATGAACTTTCTCCAATTCTGTACAACTCAGGAGTTAGTTAATTTAAAGGCATGGCTCCTCAAACTCTCAGGACAGATACTTTCCTTATAGGAGAGGGAGAACAAAAACAAGACCCTGAAACAGATAAGCCAGAGATAAAAAATTGAACATACAGTGGCAAACTTATCTGTTTCTTAAAAAGCATGTTTTCTAGGGGCAAAAAAAAAAAAAGAAAAAAAAAGAAAAAATCTTTTGGAATCCAAAAGTACCCTAGGTAACAAGATAGCACTTAAACTGACTCAACAAATTGCCTGTTTACAACACCGCTCCTTCATTTCTCAAGTCAGCCACCATGCCACATCTGCAGCACAGGAGACAAGATCTGCCCAGAATCCCTGCTGTTCCAGAGATGACTGGCAGGTTTCGATTGGTCTGTGTCAGTTCAATTTTCTTGTTTATCTTTGGTTGTTGAGTCATGCTTGGCTTTGACCAATTATTAAGCTTCCATTTACTGAATTAAATTTTAAAATGGCATCTTTCAGAACAAAATGAGCTGAAAATGAAATTTAAATCACCTAAATCAAGACTGGGTGCAAAGCAGGGATCAGGCAGAGTCTCTCTGTTCCATCCCACTGCCTTGACATTAACCGCTTGAGGTATAAACATAAAATCAGTAGTTTCCCCCTAAGTCTTTGTATGTCCCCTTTTGCCTATTTTGAGGCTGACTTTTCAGAGTCATTGAGATTTAACTTTGAATATTTTTTCTTCAGCCAATTATACATTTAATGTTTAAGCGCTATAGAGCTACAAAAGCCATCAATAACAAAACTTTGTTGAATTTATCTAAATAAGTTTTAAGGTCATAATAAATTTTCAAGAAAAAGATTCCAGATACTTATCAGGAGACTTAAGAGGATAAAACGAGGGGCTGGAGAGATGGCTTAGTGGTTGAGAGCATTCCCTGCTCTTCCAAAGGTCCTGAGTTCAATTCCCAGCAACCACATGGTGGCTCACAACCATCTGTAATGAGGTCGGTGCCCTCTTCTGGCATGCAGGTATACATGCAGACAGACTACTGTATACATAATAAATAAATAAATGTTTTAAAAAAAAAAGAGGATAAAACGATACAGCAGTACCTTGCTAGCTCAATTTGAAAGAAAACAAACTACACAAAGATCCCCTTCAGTATTTACACCTGTGTTTCCCCCTACTCACATGAAGAAAATTATAAGCATTGTAAGTTTTTTAAATCCATCTTTAGAAGAAACTTTAATCCCAGGAGTCAAGAAGATGAGACACAGCTGGGCCGTGGTGGTGCACGCCTTAATTCCAGCACTCGGGAGGCAGAGGCAGGCGGATCTCTGGGAGTTCGAGACCAGCCTGGTCTACAAGAGCTAGTTCCAAGACAGGCTCCAAAGCCACAGAGAAACCATGTCTCGGGAAAAAAAAAAAAAAAGATGAGACACAAGGATCTCATGGACTACATGCTACAAAGCCACCATGCTTTCAATGAATGAGAAGCCTGCCTTAACAAACCAAGAGAACAACTAAAATGGAGATGTTTATTGGCGGTTTGAAAACTAAAGGTCTTCACGATATATTAAAGAACAATCATTTTCACATTTAGCAAAAGAAAACTGTTGGTGCTTATAACACTGACTTAAAACTTAAAGCTTTTAGTTTTAAGATGTTTTGTTAAATAAATGTGACTTAGTGACCAGCACATTAATATATTTCCACGATCTCTGGTAAATTCCTGTCTTTTCATTGCTGATAAATGAGTTTGGTTTAAGCCTTCAAAATCAAGTTAGTAAAGATAACCAGCTATATGATTTCAAGCAAGGAGTTAAGACACAAACAAAATGCTTTCTTCTAAAGTGAGTGGAGGTGTGCACTATCAAAGGACAGGAATTAAGCAAACAGCCTGACAATGAAAACCCATCCTAACTGCCATGTGACAGGAACAGAAGTGACCAAAGTCCTTCAATGCCCAAAACAGCTCAGTCATCATCTCAACGTACAAAGCTGTGCCCCTACCTCAGCCTGCGCTTCCTTGAACGGGAGACAGATCGGCTTCTGGACCGAGACTTGGAAAACGATCGAGACCGAGATCTGGATGCAGATCTTGAGCGAGAAGAGCGAGACCCAGACTTGGATTTGTTTGTTTTTGACATCTTGGAAGAGAGGGTCGCCGTTCAACACCTAGTGTAAGAGGGTACATTCAAACAAGCACATGAGTTACAAATCACAACTTCTCTAAGCACCGGGGGAAGGGCACAACAAAATTATTTTAAAAACCAATTCAGCCGGGCGGTGGTGGCGCACGCCTTTAATCCCAGCACTCAGGAGGCAGATCAGGTGGATCTCTGTGAGTTCGAGGCCAGCCTGGTCTACAAGAGCTAGTTCCAGGACAGGATCCAAAGCTACAGAGAAACCCTGTTTTGAAAAAAACAAAAACAAACAAAAAAAAAACCAATTCATAGCCAGGAATGTTCATGAACACCAATAATCCTAGCACTTGGGAGGAGAGGCAAGGATAGGGTGGTCTATGTAGTTACAGGCCAGTCAGAGCTTCATAGCGAGACCCCAACTCAAAAACCCAAACAACTTTACTCTCTTCTACTTTCTATTTTTATATTATTTGGGGATAAAAAGATGGATAATCCTACTGCTCTAACAGAGGACCTTAGTTCAGCTCCTACCACATTCAGGGTCACAACCATGTGTACCCTCTGTCTGTCTGTCCATGTAGGCCAGAAGAAGATGTCAAATCCCCCAGAGTTAGAGTTACAGTAGATTGCTGTGAGTTGCCCATTGAAGGTGCTAGAAATTAAACTCAGATGGGAACCTACCATAGTACAAGCTCTCAGTTACTGAGACTAGATTTCTATGTGGATGTTAGCAATCAGAACTCAAGGCCTTATACTTCCAAGGCAAGCATTTTACTGACTCAGCTATCTCCCCAGACTAACTGATTTTCTGATCTCCATTTTTCTTGGGGGTGGAGGGATCTTTGAGGAGACAGGGTTTCTTTGTGTAGCCTAGTTCTGTAGACCAGGCTGGCCTCAAATTCAGAGATCCACCTGCTTCTGCCTCCTGAGTGGTGGGATCAATGATGTGCACCACCACCACCAGGCTAGTCTTCATATTTTTTAGGAGTCATACTGAGTAAGTAGTCTCAAAGTCAAGTGTGGTAGTATACCTTTTAATCACTACACTCAGGAAGTAGAGACAAATCTCTGTGAATATGAGGTCAGCCAGGGCTACAAAATGAGACCTTGGCTGGGTGGTGGTGGCACACACCTTTAATTCCAGCACTCGGGAGGCAGAGGCAGGTGGATCTCTGTGAGTTCGAGGCCAGCCTGGTCTCCTCTACCTGCCAAAAAGAAAAGAAAAAAGCAATGTGTCAATTAAAAGCATCAAAAATAACTTGCATATTGTGTCTGGCTTTTCTATGTGTTCTGGGGAAGCAATCTTGGGTTGTTAGGCCTGCACAGCAAACACTTTTCCCAGTGAGCATTCATATGGCCTCCAGTATATTCTTAGGATTCACTGGATGCGCTTGAGCATTTTGCACACATGTCTATATGTGTACAAGGTGCATTATTCCTGGCAACCAAGAGGTCAGCAAAGCTTGTCGGGTGCCTTGAAACTCAGGAGCTGAAGTTAGGGATATTTGTGAAGAGGTACCAAGTGGGTTCAGGGAACCAAACTGGAATCTTTTGTAAGAACAATAGTGCTCTTAATCACTGAGCCATTTCTCCAACCCCTCCCTGAGATATTTAGTACCAACAAAATTAAATCATATGATCTGGCATATCAAAAAAGGGGAGAGAAGAGAATTTTCAATGACCACACTTAAGGCAGTACATAGACATTCTTGTCATACTAGCTAGATAACAGATATGGCTGAGGCTATCTATATATTGTTCAGTCTGTAGAATGGATGCCTAACATATACAAGGTTCTGGGTTCAATCTCCAAACCAAATAAAACTTGACTATGATGCTATATGCTTGCCATCCCAATCCCAAGGAGACAGACAAGAGGATCCAAAGTCAAATAAAGGTCATACCACTTGGCCTGTTCAAGACATATCTTAAAAAAAATGAGACCCTATCTCAAAAAACGAAGGGAGGGAATGGAAAGAAAGGGGGAAGAAAAACCACCAGTTACAAAGTTAAAACAGCTTCTGTTAAAACACTCCCTATTTGTGCTATTTGTCTCAGGGTGGTTGAGGTAGGAAAGCAGAGCTCAGGTGAAATTTTAAACATGCTTACTATTTTCTTCATTTCTCCCGAGACTGAACTCTCCAGAGTAAAAGGAAGAGGGGAGAGGGGAAACAACATTAAGAACAGCTGTGACGATCCCTCTAGGGAACACTTTCAAAGACTCTGAACCCCACATATAATCAAGAAGCAAGTTACAGACCTCTCTTTGACACTTCTGCTATTAAATGCCTCATATGCTATTTTGTACTAAAATCAGCAAAAAAATTTTGTTCAAAAATCTTACAATTTATAGAAAATATTCACACCTGCATCACTTTCCTAAAGGGTAGGAGTCATCCTTCTGGTAATTTTACTGCTGAAACAACTTAAAAGTTTTAAAATCTGCATATGCTATAAAAACAAAATTACTTAGAAACTAAGTTTTGAAACACTTTTTTTTTTTTTGCTTGTTTTTGAGATTTTAAGATAGGGTCTTACTATGTGACCCTTGCTGGCCTGGAATTACAAGATCTCCCCACTTCTGCCTCCTGAATACTGGGACTAAAGGTATAATAGCTATTTATTTATGCAAATTGGTTAAGATTTGCTTTCAAATAACCAATGGATACATATATAAATATTTAAAATAATCTAGCACAAGGCATGGTGGCAGAATGCTCAAGTTAGCTCCTATGAGGCTAAAGGCAATAGGATTCTGGGTTTTTAGGCCAGTCTGACAATCTCTTTCTTCTAAACTTTCTTTTCTAAACTTTAAGTTTATTTTACATGTACTGTATGGATGTAAATATTTTTCCTTTCATTTTTTGTTTATTTACTCGAGAAAGAGTTTCACTGTGTAGCTTGCTGTCCTGCAACTCAGAGATCCGCCAGCCGCTGCCTCCCTGGGCTGGAATTGAAGATGTGTGCCGCCGCCACCACCACCCTTCTCTGACAATCTTTTGTTTTGTTTTTCAAGACAGAGCTTCTCTGTGTATCCCTAGCTGTCCTGGAACTAGTTCTGTAGACCAGGTTAGCCTTGAACTCACAGAGATCCATCTGCCTTTGCCTCTCAAGTGCTGGGCTAAAAAGGCATGAACCATCATCGCCTGGCCCAGCCTAAAAATGAGAATCTTAACTGCATAGACCCAATCTCAAAATAAAACAAACATCTAAAAGAAGAAATGCATCCAACAGTTAACAGGGATAACAATATATCTGCAGAATAAGGAGGACCACCCAGAAAAGACCAGGGAAGACCAAGAGGGAAGGGCACTTCTTCCTTCACAGATTTGTAGCCAATGACTTTTGCAAGCCATTTCCTCTCAGTTCAAAAAAATTACATTCTACAAATTAACAACACTAATTATTTTATTTATTTATTTATATTGTCCAGGCTGGCTTTGAACACTTGACCTCAGACAGAAGGTCCCTGCATCTGCCCCCCAAGTAACTGAGATTACAGGTATGCACAATGAACACTTGATAATTCTACTGAAGTTCCAGACCAATCTAGGCTACACATATACACTAGATTTGTCTCAAAGAACTTATTTCCACACAAACCTCAATAGAGAAAACTGTTATTGTATGATGGTGGCACTGGCCTTTAATCCCCGGCAGGTAATCACTGTGAGTTTTAGGTTTACAGAGTGAATTCTAGGACAGCCAGGGCTACACAAAGAAACCTGGGGCGGGGTGGGGTGGGGGACAGGCAACAAGCATCTGCTAGATATAGCAGTACCTGCCTATAACCTCATCACTTGGAAAGAATAAGGAAGTTAAATTTGTTTTTTGTTTTTTTTTAAATAAATTAATTTATTTATTTATCATGTATACAACATTCCTTCCATGTACACCTGCACACCATAAGGGGGCACCAGATCTCATTACAGATGGCTGTGAGCCACCATGTGGTTGCTGGAAATTGAACTCAGAACCTCTGGAAGAGCAGTCAGTGCTCTTAACCGCTGAGCCATCTCACCAGCCCGTTTTTTTTTGTTTTTGTTTTTCGAGACAGGGTTTCTCTGCAGCTTTGGAGCCAGTCCTGGAACTAGCTCTTGTAGACCAGGCTGGTCTCGAACTCACAGAGATCTGCCTGCCTCTGCCTCCCGAGAGCTGGGATTAAAGGTGTGCGCCACCACCGCCCGGCTAAGGAAGTTAAATTTATTAGTTTTTAGTGTGTAAGCATTTGTCTGCATTATGTATATGCACTGTGTGTGCACTGGACACGGAGGCAGAAGAGTACATCAGATCCCCTGAACTGGAGTTTAAGAAGGTTGTGAGCCACCTTGTGGGTGCTGGGAATAGAAACCTGTCCTCTGAAGAGCAGCTAGTGCCCTTAACCGCTGAACCAGCACTCCAGCTCCAAAAGTTAAGTTTAAAGGCAACCTGGGGCTCTGCACAGCAAACTCCAGAACAGCAGGGGTTACAAGGATAAGACTTTGTCTCAAAGAAGTCAACAATTTACAAAAAAAAAAAAAAAAAAAAAAAAGTTAAAGTACAGCATTTAAGAAATAACAAGTCAGGCTGGAGAGACAGCTCAGCGGTGAAGACCACTGGCTGCTCTTCCAGAGGACCTGGATTCAATCCCCAGAACCCACATGGCAGCTCACCATTGTCTGTAACTCCAGTTCTGGGGGGATCTGACACCCTCACACCAAAGTACAGCAGATAAAATTAAAATTCACGCTAAACTGCCTAACAAAAAAAGGGAGAAGGCAGAGGCAGGCGGATCTCCAATTTTGAGGTCAGCCTTATGTACAAAGTGAGTTCCAGGACAGTCAGGGCTACACAGAGAAACTCTGTCTTGAAAAACCAAGGCAGAGGTTAGCGGGGTAAGGGGGAGGTGTTCAAGACTTTGCCACCTCAAATTTAAGAATAGTAGTTGATTCTATTTCTAACAGAAAGAACTGTGATTCATTTATAGTTATTTTGGGCTCCAACTTAAGCCAATCTCCTTAAGAGGGCTCAGTCTCGAAAGACCACTGGATGGCCTGTGCTGTGAGTGGGTAGGGAATGAAAGCTCAAGGCCAACTACCAGTCATCCACCAATGACAGATGTCACTCTGGCTTGTTTAGCTACTTTTAAATGACTGAAATGCAAGTGGGATAATACACCAAGAACAAATGCAGGAAGATCAGCTCACTGGGAGAAGTGGTGAGTCAGAGCTATAGCACCCCACTGGTGAGGTTGCTGGCTTCTTCCATCAGAGCCAGCCAGCAGGAAGTCACATTCCTTCCAGTGAGTGAATTAGTTTCTAGTCCTATCACATCTCAAACAACTTCTTCCACTTTTACTTTTTAAAAGAACAGGACCATATTACTTCTCAGTAAGCAGGAAAAAAATTGTATGTGTTTTCCAGGGAGTATACAATACAGTAGGCAGAGGGGAATTATTTCAAGGCTGACTTTCACATCAGAATCTGGGATTTGTATACTTTTCTTCTCTTTATTTATTTATTTATTTATTATGTATACAATATTCTGTCTGCATGTATGCCTGCAGGCCAGAAGAGGGCACCAGACCTCATTAGAGATGATAGTGAGCCACCATGTGGTTGCTGGGAATTGAACTCAAGACCTTTGGAAGAGCAGGCAATGCTCTTAACCGCTGAGCCATCTCTCCAGCCCTTGTATACTTTTCTTTAATGAAAATATCAGACAACTAATGGTTAATCTTATCAACTTGATGGATTTAGAATCACTATGGAATCACATCTCTGCATCTGTCTAGGAGAGATTTTTCAGATTAGGCTGAGATGGGAAAAATGTTGTACAATCTCATGGACCGGGGTTAGACAGAATAAAAAGTGAGAGCATTCATCACTGCTTCTGAACTAACTACCTACCATACAACATGACTAGAGCACCCTGCTCCTGCTGCCAAGGCTTCCCTCTTAGGATGGACTGTATTCCTGAAAACCGTGAGCCAGAATAAAGCCATCCACCCCCAGTTGGCATTCCTTCACATTATTAGAGGTTATTCAAAATTTAAAATAAGGATAGAGATACTATACTATTCAATGATAAAGAGTTCTTGTCTGGTATGCATAGGCTCAATGCCTAGTACTACCAAAAATAAAGGCAGTATAGCAAAGCATGGTATAATGCCAGGAATGCAGGCCCAAGTACTGTTTGTTATCTCAACATTTCCAAGATCAGGGCAGGAGGGTTGGGCAAGTCTGAGATCAGCCTGGGCTACAGAGTGGCTATCTCAAAAAACAAAAACCACACTAAACACTGTGCTGAGAGTGGTGGTATGTGCCTTTTGACCCAGCACCCAGGAAGCAGAGGCAGGCTGATCTTTTTGAGTTCAAATGGTCTACATATCCAGTTCCAGGTCAGCCAAGGCTATTTACAGTAAGACTGTCTCTAAAAACAGATAAACACAACCTAAATTAAAGGCTGGAAAGAAAGCTCAACCATTAAGAAGACATACTGCTCTTGCAGAGGACCAGGGTTCAGTTCCCAGCACCTACACTGGACATCTCAAACTTTACAGCTCCAGGGGATCAAATGCCTCTGGCCTCCAAGGACACCTGTATTCAGGTGCACATACCTACACATAGACACATACGCATAATTTAAAATAAAATACATCTTCTGGGTGCTGGTGCTGCACACTTTTAATCCCAGCACTTGGAAGGATCTCTCTGAGTTTGAGGCCAGGCTAGTCTACAAGAGCTAGTTCCAGGACAGCTAGGGCTATTATACAGAGAAACCCTACTTTAAAACAAACAAACAACAAATATATCTAAGCATTCTTCTCATCATTCTATCAAGACTCAATGAACACTTTTTGCCCTATGCATGCCTTAAGTTTGAAAATATAGAAAACAAAACTGGTAAGTTCCCTGTCCCAATTACAGGTAGAAAATTGTTTTTGGAAATTTTCTGGTTTGTTTTGGTGAACAGTGGTATAGACAGCAGAAATCTTTTCCAAATTGCATCACTTCTTTTTTAAGTCTTGCTGTTAATAAGGATGACACCAACTGGTTCGTTGTGACACAGCATATTAATAAGATGTTAACTATAGCAGAAAACCAGGCCTGAAGTACAGAGAAACCATTACAGTAACACCGTGGGCCACTCACACTCCCAACTCCAAATAAAGAGCTCTCAGTTTCCAGAACCCTAGAATATATCTTCATTGGGGATAGAGATATTACTGAGGAATACAATTGTATCTTTATAAAAAGAATTTTGGGGACAGAAATATGCAAAAAAAAAAAAAGTAAGACACAGGGAGAAGAATGACCACCCATAACAGCCAAGAAAAGAACAAACCATTCCCTCGCACTCTCAGAATGAACCAACAACCTGCCAATGATTTTGAACTTCTGGCCTACAGAACTAACAACAATGCTGCCTAAATCACATTTTGTTACAGTAGCCACAACAAATCCAATAATTCTATACTACCCATATAATTTTTTGGGATTTTATTTTCATTGGGTTCATGATTTTTTTTAACTTATTTTATGTGCATTGGTGTTTTCCCTATATGTAATTTTGTGAGGGTGTTGGATCCTCTGGAACGGGAGTTACAGACAGTTGTAAGCTGATATGTGGGTACTGGGAATTGAACCTGGGTCCTCTGGAAGAGCAGCCAGTGCTCTTAACCACTAAACTTTTTTTCCAGCTTAATTTTCTGGTTTAAAAAATAGTCTATGGCCATACCACCCTGAACGTGCCTGATCTCATCTGATCTCGTAAGCTAAGCAGGGTCGGGCATGGTTAGTACTTGGATGGGAGACCACCTGGGAATTCCAGGTGCTGTAGGCTTGCCAGGCGGTGGTGGCACACGCCTTGAATCCCAGCACTCAGGAGGCAAAGGTAGGCGGATCTCTGTGAGTTCGAGGCCAGCCTGGTCTACAAGAGCTAGTTCCAGGACAGGCTCCAAAGCTACAGAGAAACCCTGTCTCAAAAAACCATCACATTTTTCAGAAAGTGTGTGTGCATTAATAAAAGGACAGGAGTAACAGTGCCCTATCTGATAGTTAAGAAGACAATCCTTAGGCGGGCACACATCTTTAGTCACAGCATTCTGGGAAGCAGATGAATCTCTGGGTTTGAGGCCAGCCTAGTCTACAGAGCAAGATCCAAAATGGCCAGGGCTACACGGAAAAACCTTGTCTCAAAAAACAAAACAAAAGCTAGGACTAAAATCCAAGACTTCAACATTTCTTGTTATTTCAAAATGGACATAAAGGTTAGTATTAAGGGAGGAAAATATGCTAAAGCTAATTAATGTAAAATGGACAATTACTGGCTGGTGAGATGTCTTAGCAGTTCAGAGCACTGGCTGCTCTTCCAGAGGTTCCAGATTTGATTCTCAGCACCCATATGGCAGCTCACAACCATCTGTAACTTAATTCTGGAGGATCCAACAACCTCTGGTCTCTTGAGGGAAGGCTCCAGGCACTTAAGTGGTGCACACACATATATGTAAGCAAAACACCCATACACAAAAATAAAAAACAAAAAGGAGAAAAAAAGAGAAAAGAAAACTTTAATGGCAATCCAAATGGAGAGTCACTGTGTAACATGGTCTTGACTAAACAAAAGCTCTGGCAGGAAAAAAAAATAGAGGGGACGTAGGGGGGCAGAGGCCTCTGTGAATCATTAGCTGGACCCCATGCCTTCACTGTACAGGAAGCCCAAGAGAATTAAAGTACCCATATAAATCCAGCTGTGGTAACATAAATCTGTAAATTCTAATACTGGAAGGTTAAGTCAGGAAGATTTGGGAGTTCAAAGCCAGGGCCTGATATAAGTTAGACTAGACCAAGCTGGATTATGTGAGACGTTGTCTCAAAACAAAACAATAGGAGTTAGAGGTATACCTTAGTCAATAAAGTGTCTGTCTTGCAAGCATGATGACCTGAGCCTTTGCCCCAGAAACCTTTGTTTAAAAGCAAAGCAGCTGGTTGGTGGTGGCGCACACTCTTAATCCCAGCACTCATGAGGAGGCAGAGTCAGGCGTTCAAGGTAAGCCTGGTCAATAGAGCATACCAGGAATCCCAAAGCTACACAGAGAAACTGTGTCTCAAAAAAATTTAAAAAAATAAATAAATAAAATCAAAACACAGGCAGTGGTGTACATCTCTACCAGCACTCAGGAGGCAGAGGCAGACGGATCTTTGTGAGTTTGAGGTCAACCAGGTCTACAAGAGCTAGTTCCAAGACAGGCTCCAAAGCTTCAAAAACCAAAAAATAAATAAATAATAAAAATCAAAACAAGCCTGTATGTCTGTGCATCAAATGCATGTCTGATGCCCTCAGATGTCAGAAGAAAACATCAGATCCCCTGAAACTGGAGTTACAGATGGTTATGAGTTGGTATATGGGTGCTGGGAACTGAACCCAGGTCCTATGCAAGAGCAGTAAGTTCTTAACTGCAGCTCCTGGCACCTAGTATATCTTAAACTATGTTTTGCTTTAGGACAGCCAGAGGGCATATTCAGAAACTTCCTCAGATTTCAAGAAATTTTATTGTGATTTACTTCTGTTTAAGTAATAAGTGATCAGATATCTTCTTATACAATACAAAGTAAACTGCTATGTTCTGTTATTGGCTAACCTGGCCAGTGCTACACTGAAGAAACACAGGAGACAAGACCTGTATGATCAAGATAGGTCAAAAAGGTCTTCTTCAATGCCAGGTGGCGGTGGAGGCAGCACACACCTTTAACTCCAGCACTTGGGAGGCAGACAGGCAGATCTCTGAATTTGAAGCCAGCATGGTTTGCAGAGAGTTCCTGGACAGTCAAGGCTACACAGAGAAACCTGTCTTGATAAACTAAAAATAAAGAAAAAAAAAATCTGTGATGCTGTTGGAGGGCAGAAATCAACAGCAAGCTGGGGGGCCATACATTTAAAACTTTTCCCCTACAAAATCCCAGTGTAAACAACTTGTTTTCTCTTGAGAATTTACTTGATACAAAGGGTCTATTAAGATCATGCTCCATCTACGCAATTAATGTTTCATCAGTAGGGAAAGAGAATGAACAACAAAGCTGGCAGTTAGAAATCTTTGACTCACCCCAGAGGCTCCTTCCTCTCCTGTCCCTCAGAGTGATGGCTATTTCAGTATGTTTTGTAAATGAGTATGCATTACCAGTGGGAATATTTTCTCATTTCTTAGAAAAACTTTGAGCTTTTCTAACTAATGACTTATCCCTTCCAGTTCTCATTATTAAACTAAGTTGGCAGCCAATTGTTATAGTAACCATTTTTTTAAATTAATTCATTCCCCCCCCCAACCCCATGTGTGTACATACACTCATGCACAGGTGCCTACAGAGGCCAGAACAGAGTGTTGGATCCCCTAGAACTAGATTTACAAGTAGTTTGCCCAATATGAGTATTGGAAACTAAATTTGGGTTGACAGTCAGTCCTCTGGAGAGCAGCAAGCACTCTTAACCACTGAGCCATTTCTCCAGCTTTACCCATTTTCTAAAAACTATCACCAAAGTAAGACTCGGTGGTGCAAAGCCAGAGTCCCAGCTACTGGGGAGGCTGAAATGGAAAATTCTAAAGACTGGATAGGTCATATTCTCTATAGCACATAATCATTTCCCCACCATCGATACATTTTTGGGGGTTTTTATACAAAGCTTTTTTATAACTCTATTAGGAAAGTGTGGTGGTTTGAATAAGAATGGCAACCATCGGCACAAGTTTGAATTTTTGGTCCCCTTGGTGGAACTGTTTGGGAAAGATTAGGAATATATGGCCTTTGTTAGAGGAGGTGTTAGCTTTAAGGTAAATTTAGAAGCCCAAGTCAGGAGCTAGAGAGATGACTCAGCAGTTAAGAGCACTGACTTCTCTTCCAGAGACCCTGTGTTTGATTCCCAGCAACTACACGGTGGCTCACAACCATCTGGAGTGGTATCTGATGCCCTCTTCCTCCATAAAGGCATATAAGCAAATAGAGCACTCATGTACATAAAACAAAATCTTAAAAAAAAAAAAAAAAGCCCAAGCTATACCCAGTATATTTGTCTCTCTTTGCTTCCTGTTTGTGGATCTGAACGTGAGCTCTCAGCTACTGCTCCAGTGTCATGCCTGCTTCCTTGCTGCAATGTTCCCTACCATGATGGCCATATAATATACCCTAACCCTCTAGAACCTGTGAACCCCAAATTAAACACTTTAAGTTGTCTTTGTCATCGTGTGTTGGCATGGCAATAGAAAAAAAAAGTTTCACATCTTTTTACACACACCCATGTTTTATTTTTAGGGCTTCAGCTTCCATGGTACTGGGATTAGAGGCGCATACTATCCCATCTGACAACACATTGATCTTGTTTAAGGATCAAGTCCTCTTCCTCTAAGTTTACCACAGAGATTTAGAAAAAAAAACCATATAAGTGTATTTATTTTTATTCTGGTTCTTTAAGACAGGGTCTAATCTGTGTAGCTGAAGCCAGCCTTGAAGGCCTTGATCCTCCCTAATCCAGCCCCCAAATGCTAGGGTTAATAGGCATGTGCTAGCATTGCTGGTTTTGTTACATTAATTTACTACACTTATGTATTATGCTTGTAACATCTCAATCATACTACTATCTGGTTCAACTGTATCATCTCCTTATCCAATCTCTGTACTTCTGTACTCATCATCTGTTCCCAAGAAAGCAGGTATTGTTTTGTTGTGACCCTGGGGATCAGGAGTTTGTATATGTTAGACAAGTGTTCCACCACTAAGCTATAGGCTTTGACCTCAACAGTTTGAATTCTTCATGTTTGTTTTAAAGATTGTGGATTTTGCCTGTATATATGTATGTGCACCACGTGTGTCTGGAGCTGGAGTTATAAATAACTGTGAGCCACCCCCCCCCATGGATACTGGGACCCAAATCCCAGTTCTCTACAATAGCAGTAAGTGCTCTTAACCACTGAGCCATCTCTGCACAGCCAACAGAAAAGTGTAATCCCTTGGAGCTGTGCTTGTTATCCAATAAATGCTGTGTCTTTAAAAACTTACTGCTTTCTTTTCTTAGGAAACTAACACAGAAAGGTATTATCCTAAAAACAAAAATCAAATGAAAGCACAAAAAATCAACAAAAAAGACCTAGGATACCAGTGACTGGCAAGGCATGCCTGTAGAATTTCAACACTCAACAGACTGAAGCAGGAAGATGGAGAGTAGAAGGCCAGCCTGGGCTACAAAAGATCCTGTCTCAAAGAAAGCAGGAGAGGGAAAACAAAATCCAATGGGCTTACAGAGTTTCCTAGTTCTCGCTGACAAAAACAAAGTTTCCCCTTCTGCCTCTTTTTTTTGGGGAGGGGGGGGAGAAAGAGTTTGAAACCCAAACAGACCCAGAATTTAGTCATCCTGCTTTTCAGTCTTCTGGGTTCTGCAATTCAAGCATACATAATAAGGTATGTCCTGACTTCAATTTTTCTTTTTCTTATTTTTTTGGGGGAAGACAGGGGTCTCCAACCTAAGCTGTCCTGGAACTCACTATGTAATCCTCTTTCATCCCCCAAGAGCTACC
Organism: Ondatra zibethicus; assembly: GCA_004026605.1. Lineage (NCBI taxonomy): Eukaryota > Metazoa > Chordata > Mammalia > Rodentia > Cricetidae > Ondatra > Ondatra zibethicus. The sequence continues at coordinate 58,314 of PVIU01008299.1, forward strand.
ACACTCAAATACAAACCTAATCACAAAGAATTTTTCAAATTATAGGGCTGAGCATAGTGGTTTATGCCTTTAATCCCAGCACCCAGGAGGCAGAGGCAGATACACACATCTCTGAGTTTGAGGCCAGCCTGGTCTACACACAAGTTCTAGGCAAGCCAGGGCTACACAGACACGGCTCAAAACAAATACCAATAACAACCATATAACCTGGGGACTGGATGTTAAGAGAGCTTGCTGTGCAATCATGAGGACAGAGTTCAGATCCCAGTACCCATTTAAGCTGAGCATCCCACCAACTCCTATAGCATCAGCATGGGAGAAGACGGCAACAGAGGAACCACTGGGGTCCAGTGGGAACATAAAGAGCTCCAGGTTCGGAGGCCCAGACTCAAAGGAACAGGTCAGAGTAACAGGAAGAAACCCAATGCCTTCTCCTGGCCTCTACATGTGTACAGGTATGTTCAACCACACACACACACACACACACACACACACAACATAGAACCTCTATTCAGAAATCTTCTGAATAATAAATTCAACATAACTGGTGTGTGTGTGTTTTAAGACAGGGTCTCACTATAAAGCCCTGGATGGCCTGGAACGTAAATGTTTTTAAAATGAGTGAGGTTATTAAGATCCTTTTACCACCAAGATTTACCTTAGTAGAATTAATGATTCAACTTGAACTGCCTCCGAAAAACACCAGCAGCACCACTGACTTCTCCAGTTTACAGTCAGGGTCTAATTCTGGAATGAGAGGAAGTAACAGAATGGCTACCAGACCTCAAAGATTCTATTATTGCTTGAAACCCACAGCAAAAAATTCTACTTTAGAGGCTGGAGAGATGGCTTATTTGTTGAAGGGAGGAGTTTTCCCAGTGTTAGAATACACTAGCAGAAAGAAAGGAATGAAGGAAGGAAGGAAGAGTGGGGGGGCCAAGTACTGCAGACCAGCATTAACAGATGAACAATTTCATCTAATCCTAGCACTTGGAGGGCAGAGGCAGACGGCTTTCTTTGAATTCGAGGTCAGTCGGGTTTATAGAGCTAGTTCCAGGACAGCCAGAGTTACAGTCTCAAGCCCCCCGCCACACACACAAAGGAATTATATTTTTAAGTGGTAACTGCCTATAGTCTCAATATTTGGGAGGCTGAGGCAAGAAAATTGTCAATTTGGAGTGGGCAAAGTAATTCTATCTCCAAAAGGGGTGGCAGGGGCACACTTCACAAGATGTAACAATACTTCATGTCAAGACTGGCCTGAATTCCCCAGGATCCATAAGACAGGACCCTAAATGTGGTTCCTGACCTTCACACAAACATGTAATTAAACATTTGTTTCAGAGAAGGAAAGGAGAATGGAGAGATGGCTTGAAAGTCCACTAAGCACTCTTAAGAGGACTTAGGGTCAGTACTCAGGAGACAAGAGTTTCAGGTCAGTCTGGAACACAGAGCAAATTCCAGGACAGGTTGCAAAACTACACAGAGAAAAGAAAAACAACAAAGAGGACTTGGGTTAAGTTAAATTCCAAGCACCCAAGGGGCACTCATAACCATGTCTAAGTTCAGTTTCAGGTGAGCTGGTGCCATCTTCTGGACTCCTTGGGCACTACACATAGTTGGTGCAAATATACAAATAGGCAAACCACCCATACACATAAAAATAATTTTAAAAAAGGGTGGGAGATGCAGGGTGGCGGTGGCACACACCTTTAATCCTAGCACTCAGGAGGCAGAAGCAGACAGACTGCCAAATTGAGGCCAGCCTAGTCTCTAGAGCCAGTTCCAGGATAGCCAGAGCTACACAGAGAAACCTTGTCTTAAAAAAAAAGCTGATGAGATGGCTCAGCTGATAAGTGTCTGCCTCAACTCCTTGCAGGCAGTTACAGGCAATTGAGAGCTACCAAACATGGGTGCTGAGACTCAGGTCCTCTGCCATAATGTAGTCTGAATTGATCTGGAACTCACTGTATAGCCCAAGAAGATCTTGAACTCTAGAGATTCACTGACTTTCTGTGTGTGTCACTCTGACCGGCAGAATCTCCTTATTTTCAAAGTTTTGTTTCTTAAATTATCACACACAGACACACAGAGAGAGCAGAGAATTTACAAATGTCAGTTCTCTCCTCTCACCATAAGGGGCTTAGAGCTCAAACTCTGATCATCAGGTTCAGGGGCAAGTTTCTTTCTTTCCTGGTCACCCATACTCTGAAAGCCAGGATTCTATACAGTTTTACTGTCTTTGGTGCTGCAGATGAAACCCAAAGCCTCCTGAAGCAATGCTGGCTTTCAGGTAATGAAACTTCCTGAATGACTTAAGGAAACACCCTCCCCTCAATGAACTACTCCATCAATTCCCTATTAACTCCACCTTTTTACTAAAATAGAGGGAAGCCAGTTATTTACCATTAACCTAAAAAAGGGGGGGCAAGTGGTGGTGACACACGCCTTTAATCCCAGCACTCAGGAGGCAGAGGCAGGAGGATCTCTGTGAGTTCAAGGCCAGCCTGGTCTACAAGAGCTAGTTTCCAGGGTGGGCTCCAAAGCTACAGAGAAACCCTGTCTTGAAAAACCAAAAAATAAAAAAATAAAGTAAAAAAGAAAAAAGAAAGGAAAAAGATACTAAAATCAAAGCAATAAATTTCACAGATGTGTATTAATTTTAAAAATAAAAATCCTAGCAGGGAGGTGGTGGCACACACCTTTAAACCCAGCACTTGGGAGGCAAAGACAGGCAGATCTCTGTGAGGCCAGCCTGGTCTACAGAGAAACCCTATCTCGAAAAACAAAACAAACAAACAAAAAGGACCCCTAATAAAATTGTCCTCAAGCATCAAAATAAATAACAAATATACAAATTTTGGAGGAATGTTTGGAGAGTACTTACTCGCTGCTCTTGCAGAGAGCCCAGGTTCAATCCCCACACCTACCACCATCTCTAACTGCAGCCCCAGAGATGTGGCAGGACATGGTCTCGAGGGCACCAGGAATGCATATGGTGCACACACACACACATACACGTAGACTAAACACTCACATACATAAAAATAAATCTCTAAAAATATATACGGTTGAGCCGGCCAGTGGTAGCACATGCCTTTTAATTCCAGCACTCAGGGAGGCAGAGGCAGGCAGATCTCTGTGAATTCCAGAGCAGCTAAAGATAACGATAACACACAGAAACCCTGTCTCCAAAAAAAATTAAAAAAAAAAAAAGAAAGAAAAATAAAGAAAACTGACTGAAGCACTAACAATTACCCGAACCCCACTCAAGTTGAATGGTGCTTAGTCTGCAGACTAAAATACCAATCTTACTAAGTGTGACTGCTCACCTCGGCAGTCACTAACATTCAGGAGACAGAGGCAGGAGGAAAGGCCCTACCTAGACTAATTCCAGACCTAATCTCTAAGCCAGTCAGTCAACCTATCCATCTATCTCTAAAACTGGAGATCCGTCACAGGTGCTAAAAGATATGAAAAACAAAGAAATGTATTTTCAATTAGTTTTTTTCTTTTTTCTGAGACAGGGTCTCATTATGTAGTTCTGGCTGGCCTGGAACTCAGAGATGTGCTTGCCACTTGCCTTGGAGTGCTACAAATAAAGTCGAGAACCACAATCCCAGCCACGTAGCTCTTAATGCAATTTACAAAATGTCATCAAGCCAGGGTAATGGAGCTTGCCTTTGGGAGGCAGGGGAAGGCTGGGATCTCTTGAGTCCCAGACCAGTCAGAGATACACAATGACACTCTGTCTTTTTTTTGGGGGGGGGGGAGATTTTGAGACAGGGTTCCTTGTGTAGCTTTGGAGCCTCTCCTGGAACTCACTCTATAGATCAGGCTGGCCTCGAACTCACAGAGATCTGCCTGCCTCTGCCTCCCTGGGAGTGCTGGGATTAAAGGCCTGCGTGGGCCAGCCACCATTGCTGGGGTCGAGACCCTGTCTTTAAAGAAAAAAAAGGCAAAGAAACTGGGTGTGGTGGCAGAGGTAGAGGGTCAAAAGTTCAAGGCCAGTCTCAACTGGGGGGGCTGAAGAGATGGCTCAGAGGTTAAGAGCACTGACTGCTCTTCCAGAGGTCCTAGTTCAATTCCCAGCAACCACAGGGTGGCTCACAGCCATCTATAATGAGTTCTGGTGCCCTCTTCTGGCATGCAAGCATACATGGAAGGAATGTTGTATACATAATAAATAAATCTTTAAAAAAAAATTTAGAGGCGAAAAAAGAAAAAAATTAAGAATGCGACCAAGCCTAAGCAGTTGCACTGCTTTTTGATGTCACGTAAGTACTAACATTAGTTCAGGATACACGTCTCCAAACAAAGAACTGAGTGAGCCCTGTTTTCCACAAGTTTCAAGGCATCAGCCATCTTAAACAGAATATACACATACAACTGTCTATCGGGACAGACTACAACAGACAAAAGTAGGAAAGGTCCGAAAAATGACAGTATGCTATACAGCTTTCCACTCAGGGCCCACAATCGAGACGCCTATACACGGGTAACAGACGCTAAGCGACCTTCTGTTAATCTCACTGAATCTTACAAAAATCCAATAAAGTTGTCAGCGCTATGCACTGCCATTTTAGAAAAAGAAAAAAAAACTGAACTACCTGGAAGTGTGGACTGAAATTTAAAATCAAAAGATGGCAAAGCCCACTTTATTGGCTCTCTCCTGTAACGTCCTTGCCATCCATATTCCCAGCAGTTTTTCCTTCAATCCATTTCACAACCTCCCCGCTAACAGTGTACTTGCACCGATGGCTTCCAACTTCTGGGCCACCAGAGTGGCGGGCCAACTACCGCCGCCAAGCTCCACCCATTAAGGCTCAGAAGGGTAAAGAAAATGAAAAGCTGCTTCGGTGTGGAACACAACTGCTTCTTACGAGCAGGACACAAGCCAAGTGCCACCGGAATGCAAGTCAGCTTCACTTGCAAACCAAGGGAAAAAGTGGGAACACCATTTTTCAGATGGGAAATAAATTTGGATTATGCCTCTGGGCCACACGGCAGGAGGGGAGGGGAAAACAAACAAGAAACGGAAATATTAAGATTTAGTGTACATCGGCGACATGCGCCCTGGAGGACAGAACCAGGCCAATCGAGACTAGGTGGGGGAAGGGCGTTTAAGAGTTCCCGGAAAAACAATTCAAATAACGGGGTTCGTCCGACCAGGGAAGGGGAAAGGTGGAGTTGGTGGAAACCGTCCCTCCCGCAGAGTGCAAAGAACTTGGCGAGCGGTTCTAGAGAGAAGACGGCCCGAGCCTGGCGGACTAGGCCGGAGCGGAGGGAAGCGATGAAGGGCGGGGAGGGGGAGGAGTCGAGCGAGCAGGCCCGCTCAGACCAGGCCCCAGCCGAGCGCGGAGTAGCCGCCGCACGCTAGGCCTTACCCTCGCCGGGGCCCAGCCGCCGCCGAGAGATGAGAGAAACCCACAAACACGGGGACCAGGAGAGGTGTCCTAACTCTCATCCGCCGCGGTCACTCACCTGGACCCGCCGAAGCGACGACTAGTCGCAGTCTCGCAACGGCACAACCGGCCCGAACCTCGCCCCCGCCCGACAGCGCGCCCCGCGTCCCCGCTCTCCGACGACGGCGGCTACCGCCTCGGTCCGCTGCCTCCTGGGAAATGTAGTCCTAGAGTCACCTCTCCTAACTCACCGGACGGCCTCCAGAACTCTATTTCCCAGAAAGCAAAGCGAACGTCGGGCCCGCCGCTTTGCGTCACGCGCCCGCTGATCGAAGGTCACGTGGGGGGCTGCTCTGCGTTTTTCCCCCCTTCCCCCCCCCAGCCTGTGTGGCCCCGAGGAAGAGGGTGGGACGTGGGCGGAAGGGGCGGGGGCCTTGCTGACGCCACTGCCCCCTCCATTTTGGAGCGGCTTCTCCGGAGGCTGAAGGAGGGCTTGAGTCCGACCCACTCGCCCGCCTTCCTGCGTCCTCGGAACTTACCCCAGCTGGTGGCGACCAGGCGACTTGGCTTTCATTCTCCACCAAGCCTTCTCCCGCTTTGTGACCTTGAGCAAATCGTTTAGGTATAAAGTGAAGTTCGTAATTCGTGTTTCACAGAGTTGTTGGGAGGCACTTAATGAGCACCAGGAGTCCCAAAAGCACAAGGGAAAGTGGAAAAGAGTTGTTTTGATCGTGTGACCTCGGGGGACTCGGAAGCCCGGCTGCACAGCGCTCTCTCCAACAGCCGCCTCCCATCCCGCTTCTTGACCGTGTGAGCCCAGAGAGGTTTTTGTTTTGTGTTTCGTTTTCGGAGGCAGGGTTTCTCTGTGCAGCTCTAGCTGCCCTGAAACTAGCTCTGTAGTCGACCCTCGAACTCACAGAGATCCGCCCGCTTCTGCATCGAATGTTGGTACCTTTTGAATAACAAACGGCCTGGAAAGTGAATTCCTGGAGTGTGCATTTCGGATGATGTTTGGTTTTCGAGATAGGGTTTCTTTGTGTAGCCTTGGCTGTCCTGGAACTTGCGCTGGAAAAAAAAGGCTGGCCTCGAATTCAGAGACACACCCGTCTCTGCCTCCCAAGTGCTAGGTTTAAAGGCATGTGCCACCACCGCCCAGCTGATTTCTTTTTCTTTTCTTTTTTGGCTTTTCGAGACAAGGTTTCTCTGTAGCTTTGGAGCCTGTCCTGGAACTAGCTCTTCACCGCCCGGCTTTCTTTTTTTTTTTCTTAAACTTTTATTTTTAGGATAGAATCTTCCTCTGTATCCCAGGCTGTCCAAACCCAAGGCAGCCTTTCCTGTCTCAGTTTCCTGATGCTGTGACCTAAGATGTGAGCCCCTAGGCTCTGTAAAACCCAAATTTGATCTGGGTTTTGTCGCAGGTCGGCTTCCTCTGCAGTTACTGCCTTAGTTACATCTTTTCTGTCGTGCATTTGCCAGCTACTCCACAAAGCATATGTTTTGTCCCCACCAGACTGAGCTCTTTGAGAATGGAGATGAGTTTTGATGGATTTCTGCACACACCAGGTCAAAGTAGACAAAATACACATCCATAATCTGCTTGCCATGAGAGAGATGTTGTCAAGCGCTGGCTGAAGCTCCCTGGCCTCAGCAGCATCCTTCCTCTGTGCTCACTCTCTCCTCCTGGAACATCTCCTTCGAGCAGGTCCTGTGTAGTACCTCATGAGTCATTCAGTTTCAATTTAATTTTCAGCTCGCAGGTTTGCTGGGTGCCATGCCCAGTGCAAAATACCGCAAACACAGTGGTAACCTGGATGAGTACCATCTGGCCCAGACTATCCCATGGGTCCAGTTTAACCCTTATCCAGTCAGTCTCAGTGAGTCCTTTCTCCTCCACTGATCCACTGAGGTCATGTGACCTTTACATTATTCCAATCTTTGAGCCGTTTAATTCACTTCTAAATGTTTGGGTGCCATTATGCACCCTGGTTTCCCACAGGAATATCAAACTGTCTATAACTGCTCTCCTTCCCCCCCAGTAGAGCATTTTCTAATTGGCTTGTAGTTATTTGTGTGTTAGCATTTTTCGGTTAGTTGTTGGTGGTTGTTTTTTCTTTTTTTTTTTCTTCTTCTTTTTTTTTTTCCAAGACAGGGTTTCTCTGTGTAGCCTTGATATCCTGGAGCTCACTCTGTAGACCAGACTAGACTTGAAATTGGAGATCTGCCTCCCAAGTGCTGGAGTTAAAGGCATGGGCCACCACTGCCCACCTCTTGTGTTTGCATTCTTTTCTAGGCTTTGAGCTCCTCGCTAGGGAAAGAACAATTTAGCACTCCTTTTAAAAAGTTTTTATTTTTCATGTATTTAAGGAACTTCAAACTGACAATGTGTTTCTGTGATGAGACTTTAACCTGGTGGAGCAGGATGAAAGAACTCACAGAAGCAGGGAGGGACCAAGGGAAAGTCCAAAGGGACCTACGCTTTATCCATTGCTGAGCTCTAGGAAGATGAGTTCTTCCTTCCCGGAAGCTGGCTTGCTGACTTGCTCCCAGCGGCTCACTCATCCTGCTTTCAAGCGCCAAAGACAACTTGACCAGGATTAGCATTTGCTCTCAGTGAGCTGGACCCTCCCACATCAATCATCAATGTACCACAGACCAGTCTGGTGGGGACATTTTCCAATGGAAGTTTGGTCTTCCCAAATGACTCTGGCTTATGTCAAGTGACATAAAATAGGTCAGCACAGCCAGGCTTTATGCTAGATGCTCAGAGGAAAAAAAGGGTAAACTTTTAAAATAACATTTAAAAATAAATTTTTCAAGATTTTCTAGCTGGGCAGTGGTAGTGAACAATTTTAAATCCCAGCTATTAGGAGGCAGAGGCAGGGGAATTTCCATTAGTTCAAGGCCAGCCTAGTCTACAGAGTGAGTTCCAGGACAACCAGAGAAACCCTGTCCCGAAAACCAAAAAAAAGAAAAAAAAAAAAAAAGAAAAAGAAAAGAAAAGAAACTGAGGTAGGAGGATTAAAGCAAGTTTGAGGTTAGCCTGACCTACATAGTGATTTCCAGGCCAGCCAGGACTGTACAGTAAGACCTTGTCTCAAAAGTAAATAAATGAATTCAGGAAAATCCAAACAAAAAGAACAGTACAGGGGGCAGCTCTGCAGCCTCAAGTGAGTTTGGGGTCTGAATATAGCTAGGCCTGCCATCAACTAAAGCACAGCAAAGCCACCGGTTCCACTCAGTCCCACGTGTGTTAAACTGACCTATCACATGTCTGTTTCATCTACAGCAAGCCAGCTTCCGGGAAGGAAGAACTCATCTTCCTAGAGCTCAGCAATGGATAAAGCGTAAATTGGTAACAGTAGGTCCCTTTGGACTTTCCCTTGGTCCCTCCCTGCTTCTGTGAGTTCTTTCATCCTGCTCCACCAGGTTAAAGTCTCATCACAGAAACACATTGTCAGTTTGAAGTTCCTTAACAACTTCATGCTGCTGTCCTTCCCTGCCTCCTTTTATGAAGAGGGTATAAAGGGTAAGGTTTAGAAAGGCCAGGGAGATAGCCTGGGGACAGGCGGGGATACCTGATGGAATTCACACAATACAAAGCATAGGCTTTGGTGTCCTACCTGAGTTGGTATTATTCCAGCCTTGACTACTTCTTTAGCAGAATGACTTCAGGCAAATAAGTCTTCTCTGACCTTGGGTTTTCTCATGTATAAAATGGGACAACTGGCTGGACTGTGCTGGTGCACGCCGTTATTCCCAACACTTGGAAGGCTGAGGCAGGTGGATTTCTGAGTTCGAGGCCAGCCAGTCTACAGAGCAAGTCCAAGTACAGCCAGGACTTCACAAAGAAACCCTGTCTTGTAAAACAAAAAACAAACAAAAAAAATAGGACAACTGCCATACAAGATCCACCCCTACCACCCGCTAGTCATGTGACTTCACTCTAAAGCGGTTAAGAAGCATGAGAAGTTGCAGGAACTCTCTGGGAAGGCGGTGACCTTGCTGGTCACTTAAGTAGCCTAGAGCAGGACTTCTTACCTACTTCAATGTACTGTGTTTGGGTTCCCTCTAGGTAAGCCAGGAAGTCTTTCTTGAGGTCTAGAGGGCGAGTGTGTCCCTTCTCCTATCCTAGCTGTTTTCTCAGTTCAGAGCTGGTCTGCCAGTTGTCGGCACATGCACACGGGGATGATCTTTAATTTGTAATTCATATTCTGGTCTCCTTGATGTGGGTGTGTTTCCTCCTTCCTGCCTGGGGGTAAGGACTAAGGTTGCTGAAGGCTTAGGGGTTGCCAGGCTAAAACCAGATGTTGCTAGGCACCAGAAGACATCTACCAGCTGAGGCTATTGTTTGTTAAGTCCCGGAGACTTGAAGCTGGATTATTCCAGAGCCAACAAGGGCTTCCGGATTGGTCTGTGTGTAAAGTTAAGTACACCCATCTGAGAAAACCAACAAGAATCCAGCTGTTTTTGTCACTGTCTCTGTCCTTGAGTAATAGAGGCATTGCATAGTAGTCAGTAAAAGAAAGAGCTCTCTCTTCAGAGTGGGTAAGGTATAGTTCATTCTGGGAGCAAACTGAATGACCATGGACGGGGAACACAGGTTTAGATCACCCCAAATTCCATATTCCAACTTGGTAACAGTTTGAAGTTTTTATAGTAACAGAAAAAAGTCACAAATCAAAAGACATTTCAAATATACTGGTGCAAATATTATGTAGGCAGTTACAGAAAAATGGGAACATATCCACTCTAGGCCTCAGATGCTATCTTTTGACGCTATTAGCCTTTAATAAGTGAAAAGAAGGGCTTTGTTAGGTTAGTACATTTCTAAAGATTTTATCTGCGAGTTACAGGATATTAGGTCAGACATAGATGTGAGCAAGAAATGGGGGCTATTCCAGGATGGGTGCTGGGGACTGAACTCAGGTCCTGTGTGGAGGTCAGAGAACAATTTGTAGGAGTCAGTTCTCTCCTTTCACCATATGGGTCCTGGGGATCAAACTCAGGTAGTAAAGCTTGTTAGCAGACTCCTTTACCCATAGAGCCATCTCAATGGCCCTCCTTTATTTTCCTATTATCAATTATTTTTGTAATTTGAAACAGGGTCTTCTTATATATCCTAGGCTGGCCTTGAACCAGGATCTTCCTATCTCTGGGATTATAGGTGTATACCATTAGCCTGGAATTATCAGAGCTCTTGATATTGTTCGCTTGTAGGTGGTGTGAACCCTACACAGGTATTATACTATGTTCACCTCTTCCCAGCCCCACCTGTGTAACTTCAGCCTGATAGTTTGCTGTTGGCTGTGAAAACTGGAGACGTCTACAAACCTTGTCCTGGAAAGCTCCCTGCCCCCCACATCATCTGTACGCAGCCACTAGCACATGTGAGCTCCCAAACCTCGCTGTGACTGAGTTTCCCAGCAGCCTGCGTAGCAGTTTCCAGTAGACCAGCTGATTTACAATGACTGAAGGAGATTAAAAACAGCTGAAGCTGACCATGACCACCTCATTCGCCTACCTCCAACTCCAGACTGACCATGACCTTCTCATTCACCTACTTCCAACTCCTGAGTGACCATGACCTTCTCATTTGCTTAGTTACTATGTGGATCAAGCAACAAGCAAAATAGATGTTGTGTGATTTTTTTTTTTTAACTCTTTTGGCTTTGTGCGGGGCCTCACCACCCAGCTCCCAAATAAATCACACATGGAGGCTTATTCTTAGTTCTGAATGCCCGGCCTTAATTTGACTTGTTTCTTGCTAGCTTTTCTTAAATTGCCCCAATGACCTTTTGCCTCTGTGCTTTTATCTTCCTCTATTTCTATATGTCTTTCTTTACTTCTTTCTCTGTGGCTGGCTGGGTGGCTGGGCCCTGATATCCTCCTCTCCCACTTCTCTCATTGCTCCACCTCTTCCCTGCTTCACCTTTTATTCTCACTCTGCCTGCCAGCCCCGCCTATCCTTGCTCCTGCCTTGCTATTGGCCATTCAGCTTTTTATTAGGCCCATCAGGTAGACAGGCAAAGAATCACAGCTTCACAAGAGTTAACAAATACAGCATAAACAAAAGTGACACACCTTAGCCAGGGCAGTGGTGGCGCACGCCTTTAATCCCAGCAGATAGAGGCAGGTGAATCTCTGTGAGTTTGAGGCCAGCCTGGTCTACAAGAGCTAGTTCCAGAACAAGAAACATACCTTAAAATAATGTTCCCCAAATATTATATGTTTGTTGCTATAAGTACCTTGTACACACACCCCAGGGCTCATCTTTCTTCTTTTAAAGAGCATGTCCCAGTACATCACAGAATGCACTGTTATCCTTTCTAGATGAACGAAAATAGACTTTTGGTCTGGCAGTGGGGGCGTGTACCTTTAATCCCAGCACTTGGGAGGCAGAGCAGGAAGATTTCTAAATTTGAGATCAGCCTGGTCTACAGAGTGAGTTCCAGGTTAGCCAGGGCCACACAGAGAAACTCTGTCTTGGAAAACAAAAACAAAACAAAACAAAATCCAGCTTGGATGTTGTTTGTTTTGTTTTTCAAGACAGGGTTTCTCTGTAGCCCTGGCTGCCTGGAACTAGCTCTATAGACCAGATAGACCAGGCTAGCCTCAAATTCACAAAGATCCACCTGCCTCTGCCTCCAGAGTGCTGGGATTAAAGGCATGCGTGCACCACCAATGCCTGGCCAGCTTGGGTTTTGCTCTGCATAGTTGTTGGCATGGAACAGCTCTCTCTTCAAAGGGGATAAGTTATAGTTCTCTAGGAGCAAATACGAATGACTATGGATGGGAGAGTTCTGTGGCAGTGCCTTCTCAGGGACATCTGTGATTTGGAGATGGTTTTGTTGTATTTGTTTATTTGTTTTTATAAATAGGGTTTATTGTGGCTTACACTTCCAAAGGGATTGAGTCCATCTCAGCAGAGAAGGCATAGAAGCAGGAGCGTGAGGCTGGCATAGGCATTCAGAAAGTGGAGAGATCACATTTATCTATACACAAGAAGCAGTGAAGGCTTAAGACACTTTTGTTGTTGTGGCAACAGGAGTGTGAAGGGCAAACTCCTTGCATGTGGTCTGTAGAAGATGAACAGCCTTCACTCCTGACCTAAGAATATCCTGTTCCTGGGGCTGGAGAGATAGCTCAGTGGTTAAAAGTACTGACTGCTCTTCCAAAGGACCTGAGTTCAATTCCCAGCAACCACATGGTGGCTCACAACCATCTGTAATGAGATCTGGTGCCCTCTTCTGTCATGCAAGCATATATATACACTGTATACACAATAAATAAATAAATATTAAAAAAAAAAGAATATCCTGTTCCAAAGTCAATAGGACCAGAGACACTAGGACCCAAATGCAGTGAAGAGAAACTCTGACAAGGAAATCTTAGAGGATATAAGGCTATAAGGCCGCCAGGGCCCCGACCTGTATTTACTGACCCCTCCCCTCTGCAACAATATCTATTTTTCTTCCAACTCTTATTTAGTCTCTGACCTGCTTCTGTTGTCCGTCTCTTTGGTGATGTCCCTGTTTGTCCTTCTGTTTATCTGGTCTCTGTTTTCTCACTCTGCATCTTGCCGTCTGTTCTGGTAGGATCCTTGTGTTGAGTTTAGCCTAAGCCTTGGGCATGCGCACTCCTCACCCACAGAAATCGCTCCAGCTACCTTTGCCTGGGAGCTGGGCCAACTGGCAGGCAAAGGGGGTGGGTGAAAACACAGGGAACCTGGAAGGTCTCCACTCTTCCCATCCACCCCATCTTTCCCTAACTGTGAGGGCCTCTGAGAGGCCTGGGACTCTAGACAGGCTCACAACCCCAGGACCTAGAACTGTGCCCTCCATGCCCTCTCCATTGACCTCCCCCGCACCGCCCGGACACACGCACACCAGCTCTCTGAATTCCTCATTCAGCCTAGTCCAATAGCTGCTACAAAACAGGTGGAGACTGGCTAGCTTCTCAATCTTGGCCCCACCCTGGGTGGCAAGTGACACCAAACTTATGACTGCCTAGTACCCTCTAGAGTCAAAAGACCTAAGGACTGTGCCCTCTACCCTGGGCCTAGTTTTCAGAACCCGGAGTGCAGTGTCTAGAGCAAGGACATGGTTAAATTATTGAATCCCAGAATTTGCTGAGCAGCCTAGTAATCCATCCCTGTATTCCTCAGGGCCTACCTTCAGAGCAGCCTGCTCTGGTCCTCCCACTCATCTCCTGACAGGCCCTAGTGGCTTAGGCTAATGTGGTCCAGGGGCAGGTATTCAGCAAGGCCAGGGGCCTATAACCAACGCTGTACACATTCTACTATTGAGCTATACCCTAGTCTCCAAGGACTTCTGAAGTACAATTTTATTCAAATGAGAATTAAAGGTTAAAAACTGGGGAAATGGGTGCATACCTTTAACCCCAGTACTTGGGAGGCAGAGGCAGGCAGATCTCTGTGAGTTCAAGGCCACCCTGGTCTACAGAGTGAGTTCCAGGACAGCCAAGGTTACACTAAAAAAAAAACCCTGTCTTGGGGCTGGAGAGATGGCTCAGTGGTTAAGAGCATTGACTGCTCTTCCAGAGGTCCTGAGTTCAATTCCCAGCAACCACATGGTGGCTCACAACCATCTGTAATGAGATCTGGTGCCCTCTTCTGGCATGTAGACATACACACAGACAGAATATTGTATACATAATAAATAAATATTTTTTTAAAAAAAAAACTGGGAATGGGTACGGTTGCTGGGTTGTAAGATATAGGATTCTAATGTGGGCAGTGGTGGCCCAAACCCTTAATCCCAGCACTCAGGAGGCAGAGGCAGGCAGATCTCTGTGAGTTCGAGGCCAACCTGGTCTACAGAGCTAGTTCCAGCACAGAGAGACAGAGAAATCCTGTCTCTTATATTTTTGGTTGTGAGCCTAGCCTTTAACGGCTGAGCCATCTCTCCAGCCTGAAATCCTGTCTCAAAAAACAACAAAAACAAAAAAAGGTACAGGATTCTAGGTTCAGTAAAGTAGAAAAGTACTTTTCAGAAAAAAAAAAACTTTTTCCCCAGTAACAAATGATTTTTTTTTGTTGTTGTTGTTTTTTTTGTTTTTCGAGACAAGGTTTCTCTGCATAGCCTTGGCCGGCCTGGAACTTGCTCTGTAGACCAGTGACCTCAAACTCACACAGATCAGCCTGCCTCTGCCTCCTCAATTCTGGTTTGAGCCACTATACTCAGTTTAGTTTTTTTTAAAGATTTATTTATTGATTATGAATACAGTGCTCTGTCTGCAGGCCAGAAGAGGGCTCCAGATCTCATTATGGATGGTTGTAAGGCACCATGTGGTTGTTGGGAGCTTAACTCAGGACCTCTGGAAAAGCAGCCAGTGCTCTTAACCTCTGAGCCATTTCTCCAGCCCTCTAGATTTTTTTAATACAAGTATATCCCAGCCCGTGGTTGTGCATGCCTATATATTCACACTTGGGAAGCAGAGGTAGGAAAATCTAAAGTTCAAGGCCAACCTGAGGTCTCTTTAAAAAAAAAAAAGTCGGGCTGGAGAGATGGCTCAGTGGTTAAGAGCAGTGCCTGCTCTTCCAAAGGTCCTGAGTTCAATTCCCAGCAACCACATGGTGGCTCACAACCATCTGTAATGAGGTCTGGTGCCCTCTTCTGGCCTGGAGATATACACACAGACAAATATTGTATACTAAATAAATAAATATTTAAAAAAAAAAAGTCGCTGGAGAGATGGCTCAGCGGTTAAGAGCATTGACTGCTCTTCCAAAGGTCCTGAGTTCAATTCCCAGCAACCACATGGTGGCTCACAACCATCTGTAATGAGGTCTGGTGCCCTCTTCTGGCCTTCAGGCATACACACAGACAGAATATTGTATACATAATAAATAAAAATATTTAAAAAAAAAAAGTCCAGGCATGGTAAAACACACCTTTTACCCTGGCACTCGGGTGAGAGGGGCAGGCAGATTTCTGTGAGTTGTGGCTAGCCTGGTCTACAAATCAAATTCCAGCTTATCTAGAACAGCCCAAACTGGCCTTGAATCTGAAAGTCTCCTGAAGATTCTTCTCAGGTCCTGAATACCAGGATTACTTCTCTGTGCCATCATGTCTACCTGGAGCACTTGGGATGTTGTTTTTTGTTTGTTTGTCTTTTGGAGACAGGTTTCTCTGTGTAGACCTGACTGTCCTGGGACTCACTCTGTAGACCAGGCTGGCCTCGAACTTAGACATCCACCTGACTTTGCTTCCTGAGTGCTGGGATTAAAGGTGTGCGCTGCCATAGTCCAACAGAGCACTTGTAATGTGTTCAGTTCTGCAGTCCTAGTGGGGAACCATCAATCTGTTCCATGGTTTTTGTTCTTTTTTCTTTCTAGTAGCTATAGGTGGGGACACAGGGAACGTGTCTAACACTGCTCACATTGGGGATAGGGCAACTTCAGAAGATCTATTTTCTTTTATTATTTTCACTTAAATTTTTATAAGTGTATGGATGATTTGCGTGCGTGTATGTCTGTATACCACATGCATGCAATACCAGAGGTAGCCAGAAGAGGACACTAGATCCTCTAGAACTGGAGTTAAAATCTGAGCTACCCTGTAGGTATACGGATTGGTACACAGATCCTCTTAACTGCTGAGCCATCTTCCTACCCCTTATTTTATTTATTATTGTGTGTGTGTACATGGGTGTGCCTGCCATGGCTTGCATGTGGAGGTCAGGATAATGTATGGAGTCCGTGCTCTCCTTTTACCTTCATGTGGGTCTCAGGGATAGAATTCAGATTGCCAGGTTTCATGGCTCATCTTTACCAACTGAGGCTTCTCATTGGCATCCTTTCTACTTAAAGAAAGATTTATTTGTGCCCAGAATGGTGGCACATACTTTTAATCCCAGCCCTTGGGAGGCAAAGGCAAATGGATCTCTGTGAGTTAGGCTAGCCATGGCTATAGTGTAAGATCCTGTCTCAAAAGAATATTTGTTTGTTTATGTGTGAGAGGGTGCAGGTGCGCTGCACAATCCAGGATGGAAGTCAGTTCTTGCCCTGCCCCTTGCTAAGCTAGGGCCTCTTCTGTTTCCGGTGCTGTGGTGTGCTTTCTGGGCTAGATGGCCTGAAAGCCCCTGGGACCTGTGTCTCTACCTCCAATCTTGCTTAGAAGTGCTGAAATTACAGATACATACAACTGCATTGGGCTTTTTTGGTTGTTTGTTTGTTTTTTATTTATTTATTTATTTAGAGACAGGATTTCTCTTTGTATTCCTGGCTGTCCTGGAACTCTCTCATTAGACCAGGCTAGCCTCAAACTCACAGAGATCTACCTGCCTCTGCCTCCTGAGTGCTGGGATTTAAAGGTCTGTGTCACCACCACCTGGCAGCATTGGGTTCTTAAAGTGGATTCTGGGAACAGAAAGTTGTTCTCTGAGCTCCACAGAGAGGCCATGTTATGCTCACACAGCTAGAGCTTCGATCTGCTGAGCCATCTCCCTAACCTGGTTTAATTTAACCTCTTCTGTAGGATTCAGCATTACTGCAGATTGGGGGTGGAACCTGGAAACTTTCTGACCACAGCTTCATCCCTGTCCACTTGCCTTCAGCCTGGCCACCTCCCCACCCACACTGGCTTCTACCGCTCCTTACCCACAGTCAGTTTTCTGCAGCAGCAGTTTCTTATCACACAGGAGAGAAAGCAAGCTTCCTGACTCACCATGATCCCTGCCTCTCTTCTAGGATACGTGGCAACATCTTCCCCTTCCTTATGGTGCCCAGCAGAAACTCTAGTAGCCGACGCAGGTCCAGGCTCTGTAGCCTCTTCTGGCTGCCATTGTGTTGCTCAGGTTTCTCTGTCTGTCCTCTATTGCACAGGGACAGAGCCTACTGCATACCAACACTTGGCCGGCTGGGAAGGACAATGTGGATTGCCAGATGGGATCATTTATGCTGCTATGACTCACATTCTGGCAGAGGAGCATTGTGAGGCAAACAGTGACAAGGAGGATCCTAGGGTGATCCAGAACCCTGGGGTCATAGGGAGCCTCCTAGAAGAAGGATGAGTTAAGATCTGAGCCAAGCACCAGGGACAGGCAAGTAGTGTCCAGTTACAGGGACAGATCGTCAAAGGTTTTGAGACTTGGAGGGGAGTCTTTGTGAGCATATGATGTGTGTGCAGACACATGCTGTAGCACGTGTGTAGGTCATTTGAAGAGTCTGTTCTTATTGTTCACCTTGTTTGAGACAGGGTCCCTCTCTTGTTCATTCCTGCATATTCCAGAGTAGCTGGCTGGCCGTGAGTTTCCAGGGACTTTCCCGTCTCTGCCTCCACTCTTACCATAAAAGCAATATGATTTTAGATGGATGTTCTACTGTGTCCAGCCTTAGTATGGATTCTGGGGCTTTCAACTCTAGTTTCTGACGCTTTCAGGGCAAGTACTTTGCCCATTGAGCTATTGTCCCAGTCCCTGTCCAGGGATCTTGAGTCCAGCATGGAGGGAACACACAGGTAAGAAGCCCATGGATGCTACTCCATCGTGCCAGCCTTTTATTCTGAGGGCAATGAGGATTGTAGGAGGGATCTAAGGAGTGACCCCAGGCATCCTGTGGATGTAGTGCAGAGGTTAGACTGGAGAAACCCTGTGCTCTTTCTAAGATGGTAGAAATGATGGCTGCCTGGGTTAGGTGATGACCCTGGAGACAGACTCAGAGCTGGGAGAAAGAAGGCAGGCAGAGAGAGCCGCCATGGAGTTGTCAGAGTCAGACAAGCTGAATCTTTCCTGGTAAGCCACGACCTCATGGAAAACACAGATTAATAGAAATGGGTTAGATCAAGATGTGAGAGTTGGCCAAGAGGCTAGATATACTGGGCCAGGCAGTGATTTAATTAATACAGTTTCTGTGTGGTTATTTCAGGGCTAAGCTAGCTGCATGGCTGGGATGAAAAGCAGGCCCTCTCTCCTCTTACTACAGGCCTGGTCTCCATAGTGAGTTCCAGGGCTCCAGGACAGCCAGGACTACACAAAGAAACCTTGTTTTCAGAAAGGGAGGCATTCAAGTCCATACATCCAGCAGGTAGAGATAACCTATTATATGGACTAGGAAATTTTTTTGGTGGAGGGGGGCACAGTTGAGACAGAGCCTCAACTGTGTGGCCTGAAATGCTCTTTCTAGACCAGGCTGTTCTGAATTCACAGAGAACTATTTGCCTCTGTCTCCCGAGTGCTGGGACTAAAGGCGAGTACCACACCTGCCTGGCCTGTTCTTCTACAATGGGATTCTATTTGTGGGCTGGTGATATGGCTCAGCAGCTAAAAATGCTTGCTGAGTAAGCCTGGTGACCTCAGTTTGATCCTCAGAATCCATGTAAAGACGAGAAGAATTTTCTTCTCATAAAAGTTCTCAGCCCTTTGTACATGTGTCTTGGAAAATATGAATGCTCATGTATGTGTGGCACACATGTACACATGCACACATACAGAGTAATAAATAATTTTTGTTTTGTTTTAAGATAGGATTTCTCTGTGTAGCCCTGGCTGTCCTGGAACTAGTTCTTGTAGACTGGGCTGGCCTTGAACTCACAGAGACCTGCCTGCCTCTGCCAACTGAGTGCTGGGATTAAAGGTGTATGCTACCACTGCCCACTTAATAAATAATTTTTAAATGATTTCTTTGTTTTTATTTTATGTGCATTGGTGCTTTACATGCATGTATATTTATGTGAGGATGTCGGATCCCCTAGAAGTAGAGTTAGAGGCAGTTTGTGAACTGCCATGTGGATACTGAGAATTAAACCCAGGTCCTCTGGAAGAACAGCCAGTGGTCTTAACCACTGAACCATCTCTCCAGCCTCAATAAATACAATGTTTTTTTGTTTTTGTTTTTCGAGACAGGGTTTCTCTGTAGCTTTGGAGCCTGTCCTGGAATTAGCTCTGTAGACCAGGCTGGCGTCGAACTCACAGAGGTCCACCTGCCTCTGCCTCCCGAGTGCTGGGATTAAAGGCATGTGCCACCACTGCCCGGCATCAATAAATACTTTTTAAAGACAAAGTCTCATCTATATATCCCTGGCTAACTTGGAGTTTACAATAACCTTCCTGCCTCTGCCTGCTAAGTGCTGGATTAAAGGCATGTGCCACCATGCCCAGTTATAAAACCTAATTTAAAAGTGAGCAAAGGGCTGGGCGGTGGTGGCACACCCCTTTAATCCCAGCACTCAGGAGGCAGAGACAGGAGGATCTCTGTGAGTTCGAGGCCAACCTAGTCTACAGGGTGAGTTCCAGGATAGGTTCCAAAGCTAAGGAACCCTGTCTCAAAACAAAACAAAACAAAAACAAAAAAACAAAAAACCACAGTCAGTACAGCCCAGCCAGGCAGTGGTGGCACACATCTTTAATCCCAGCACCCAGGAAGCAGAGGCAGGTGGATCTCTGTTGAGGCCAGCCAGGTCCATAGAGGGAGTTCCAGGACTGGCTCCTTAGCTACTGGGAAACCTCGTCTCAAAACAAACAAACAAACAAACAAACAAACAAAAACAGTACAACAAAACATAGTGAGTTGCTTCTTGTGCCCAGTGGAGTATCTGTCAGTATTAAATGGGTTTACAGGGATATGCAAAGGTTAGTGGCTTTGCCCATTGCCAAAGTAGGAGTATAAAGTGTCACAGTTGCTATGCAAAAGGGTATGGCAGTTCCTCAATACGTTAAAAATAGAATTGCCATATGATCCAGTAATTCCATTGTTGGATGTATGCCCAAAAGACGTGAAGATCAAGGACTCAAACAGAGTTGGGTACCCACGTTCCCAGCTGTACTGTTCTCAGCAGCCAAAGAGAAGGAACAATCCTGTCCACAGAGGAAAGGGAAAGCAAGATGTTACCTCATACCTGAAATTCCAATATAAGCTACAATATAGCCAAAATGTGAGCATATTATCCTAAGTGAAATTAACCAGTCATGAGATATTATATGAATCTACTTGTCTAAGAAGCCAGAGTTGTCAGATGGTGACAGCATACACCTTTAATCCCAGCACTGGGAAGGCAGAGGCAGGTAATCTCTGAGTTTGAGGCAGCCTGGTCTACAGAGTGAGTTCCAGGACATCCAGGGCTACACAGAGAAACCCTGTCCTCAAAAATCAAACAAATGAGCCCAGTCCTGGGAAACTGGCAGACCAGGATTGAGCCAACAACCTGACTCAGAGTCTGCGACCTCCACCGGAACCGGAGTGGGACTGACTCAGTTACCTAAAACACAGAACAAGCTCCGCCAGGAGCAGAAGCCAGGAGCAAACCCGGTCTCGGGACACAGCAGATCAGGATTGACCCAGCAACCAGATCCAGAGCCAACGATCTCCACCAGAACAGGTGCAAGGGAGTAACTGCCGAGCGAGTGAGCCAGAGCCAGAGCCAGAAACTGCTGAGGGTCCGGACGTGAATCCGGGACCTTCAAGGTAGTGGACGTAGGCTAACACCCCCGCGGGTCTGGGTGAGAGTCTAGGACCTCCCAGGAACTAGGCCGGAGCCAGGACCTCTGTCAGCCCGGGTGTGAGTGAACCTGGGTCCTCCGAGGGAATAGGCAGGAACCAGAGATCTCGGCAGGGCCAGGTGCAAGTCTGGGACCTCAGAGAGAGTAGGCCTGAGCCAGATCCTCTGTTGGTCCAGGTGGGCATTGGTTTGGTACATCAAAGGGAATAGGCAGGAACCTGGAACCTCTGTGAGTCCCAGCGCAAGTCCTCTGAGGAAGTAAGCAGGTCCTCTGTGGGTTCAGGGCGTACCTGAGCCTGGAACCTCCCAGGCAGTAGACCTGAACAAGAAACCTTTCCAGGTCCAACCCCAACCCAGGAACTTCTGCAGGAGGGAATCCAGACTAGGATCTACAGATACAGGTCAAAGCCTGTAATCTAAGCCAAAGTTGCCCTGAGGTAAGAAACTCCACCTTGGGCAACAAATTCCACAGGAGTGGAATCGAACGAGACTCCTAGGACAGAGAGAGCTGTAGGAAACAAGCTCCACTGGGATCAGAAGCCAGGAGCAAACCCAATCCTGGGAGCCAACCCAGTCCTGGGACACTGGCAGACCAGGATTGAGCCAATGACCTGGCTCAGAGTCTTTAACCTCCACAGGAACCGGAGTGGGACTGACTCAGTTATCTAAGACACAGAGAGAACAAGCTCCACCAGGAGCAAGAGCCAGGAGCAAACCCGGTCCCGGGACACAAGCAGATCAGGATTGAACCAGTGACCAGATCGAGAGTCAGCTATCGCCACCAGAACAGGTCTAACTCTAAGCCAGAACTTCTGCAAGAGGAGATCCAGACCAAGATTTACAGAAACAGATCAAAGCCAGCAACCTAGGCCAAAGTAGGCCTGAGACAGCAAACTCCAAGGGAGCAGACCAAAGCGCAGGAGCACTGAGCTACCTCCAGGAACAGGAATAACCAACGGGGTAACTAGAACTGTGACACTGACTGTACCACGAGGAAAACCATCTTAGCTTTGGATTCACTGACACCTAGAAGATTATTCAAGAGAATCTCAGACAGCCCCAACCACACCTATTAGAGGAAAAAATCAGTAGAAAAGGTAAGATCATATGCTACACCACAAAGAGCAACACAATACCAGTGAAACCTGAAGACCCTACAAAAGTAAGACCTGAACAACCAAATATGGATGACCCAGAAGAAAATGATCGAAAAAATAACCCCAAGAGAATGTTTGAAATTCTTAAAGAGGAAATGAGAAATTACCTTAAAGAAATGGAGGGGAAAAAAACAAACAAAAAAATTGGAAGATATCAGCAAATCACTTAAAGAAAACCAAGAAAAAGAACTCAAACATACAAAAGATACTATTCAGGACTTGAAAACTGAGATAGAAAAAATAAAGAAAACACAAGCCGAAGGAAGTATAGAAACAGAAATCATGAGGAAAAAGAGCAGGAACCACAAATGCAAGTATCAACAACAGAATACAAGAAATAGAAGAAAGAATCTCAAGCACTGAAGATAAAACAGAGGAAATAGACTCATCAGTTAAAGAAAACATTAAATCTAACAAAAGCTTAACCCAAAATATCCATGAAATATGAGACAACATAAAAAGGCCAAATCTTAGAATAATAGGTATAGAAGGAGAAGAAGTTCAACTCAAAGGCACAGAAAATTTATTTAACAAAATCATAGAAGAAAACTTTCCCTACCTAAAGAAAGATATGCCTATGAAGATACAAGAAGCTTACAGAACATCAAATAGACTGGATCCAAAAAAAAAAGTCCTCTCGCCACATAATAATCAAAACACTAAATATACAGAGTAAAGAAAGAATATTAAGAGCTGCAAAGGAAAAAGGACAAGTAACATATAAAGGTAGACCTATCAGAATTACACCTGACTTCTCAGTGGAGACAATGAAAGCCAGAAGGTCATGGTCAAGTATTATGCAGACATTAAGAGACCATGGATGTCAGGTCAGACTACTATACCCAGCAAAACTGTCAATCACCATAGAAGGACAAAACAAGGTATTCCATGACAAATCTAGATTTCATCAATACCTAGCTACAAACCCAGCCCTCACAAAATACTAGAAGGAAAATTCCAACCCAAGCAAGATGGCTACACCAACAAAAACACGACAATTGATGATCTCATTACAGAAAATCCTGAAGAAGAAAAAAATGCACAAAATAACATCACCAACGATGAAAACCAAATTAACAGGAGATAGCAACCACTGGTCATTAATATCCCTTAATGTAAATGGACTCAACTCACCCATAAAAAGGCACAGGCCAACAGATTGGATACGAAAACAGAATCCATCCCTCTTCTGCATACAAGAAACACATCTCAACTTCAAAGACAGACATTATCTCAGAGTAAAAGGTTGGGAAAAAATATACCAATCACATGGACCTAAGAAACAAGCGGGTGTAGCTATCCTAATATCTAACAAAATAGACTTCATGCTAAAATCAGTCAAAAAAGACCAAGAAAGACATTTCATATTACTTACAGGAAAAATCCATGAAGAGGAAATTTCAATACTGAACATCTATGCTCCAAATACAAGGGCACCCTCATATGTCAAAGAAACACTTTGAAAGCTTAAATCATATATTAAATCCCACACACTGATAGTGGGAGACTTCAACACTCCCCTCTCACCACTGGACAGGTCAATCAGACAAAAAATGAACAGAGAAATAAGAGAACTAACAGATGTTATGACTCAAATGGACTTAACAGACATCTATAGAATAGTCCATCCAAACAGAAAAGAACATACCTTCTTCTCAGCACCTCATGGAACCTTCTCAAAAATTGACCACATACTCGGTAGCAAAACAAACCTCAACAAATATGAAAAAATTGGAATAACCCAATGTACCTTATCAGATCACCATGCTTTAAAACTAGAAGTCATCAGCAATACCAATTCCAGAAAACCCACAAACACATGGAAATTAAACAATGCTCATCTGAATCATCAATGGGTCAAGGAAGAAATAAAAGGGGAAATTAAAGACTTCCTAAAATTCAATGAAAATGACCACACAACATAACCAAATTTATGGGACACAATGAAAGCACTGTTAAGAGGCAAGTTCATAGCACTAAATGCCTACATAAAGAAGCCCAAAAAATCCCACACTAGTGAATTAACAGAACATTTGAAAACTTTAGAACAAAAAGAAGCAAACTCACCTAAGAGAACTAGAGGGCAGGAAATAATCAAATTGAGAACTGAAATCAACCAAATAGAAACAAAGAAAACAATACAAAGAATCAATGAGACAAAGAGTTGGTTCTTCGAGAAAATCAACAAAATAGACAAACCTTTTTCCAAACTAACCAAAAGGCAGAGAGAGAATATCCAAATTAACAAAATTAGAAATGAAAAGGGGGACATAACAACAGACACGGAGGAAATACAGAGGATCGTCAGGTCATATTTTGAAAACCTGTACTCCACAAAATTGGAAAACTTAAAGGAAATGGACAACTTCCTGGATAAATATCACTTACCAAAATTAAATCAAGACCAGATAAGCAAATTAAACAGACCTATAACTGCTGAAGAAATAGAAACAATCATCAAATTCTCCCAACCAAAAAAAGCCCAGGACCAGATGGTTTCAGCTCAGAATTCTACAAGACATTCAAAGAGGAACTAATACCAATACTCCTCAAATTATTCTGCACAATAGAAACAGAGGGAACATTGCCAAACTCTTTTTATGAGGCTACAATTACCCTGATACCCAAACCACAGAAAGACATTACTAAGAAAGAGAACTACAGAGCAATCTCATTCATGAACATTGATGCAAAAATACTAAATAAAATAATAGCAAATAGAATCCTAGAACACATTAGAACCATCATCCACTATGACCAAGTCGGCTTCATCCCACAGATGCAGGGATGGTTCAACATATGAAAATCTGTCAACATAATCCACCATATAAACAAGCTGAAAAATAAAAACCACATGGGGCTGGAGAGATGGCTCAGCGGTTAAGAGCATTGCCTGTTCTTCCAAAGGTCCTGAGTTCAATTCCCAGCAACCACATGGTGGCTCACAACCATCTGTAATGAGGTCTGGTACCCTCTTCTGGCCTGAAGGCATACACACAGACAGAATATTGTATACATAATAAATAAATAAATATTTAAAAAAATAAAAAACAAAAACCACATGATCATCTCATTAGATGCCGAAAAAGCATTTGACAAAATACAACATCCCTTCATGACAAAGGTCTTGAAGAGAGCAGGGATACAAGGAACATACCTAAACATAATTAAGGAAATATACAGCAAGCCAACAGCCAACATCAAACTAAATGGAGAGAAACTCCCAGCGATCCCACTGAAATCAGGAACAAGACAAGGTTGTCCACTCTCCCCTTACCTATTCAATATAGTTCTTGAGGTCCTAGCTAGAGCAATAAGACACCAAAGGGAGATCAAGCGGATACAAAGTGGAAAAGAAGTCAAACTCTCACTGTTTGCTGATGATATGCTAATTTACATAAGTGATCCCAAAAATTCTACCAAAGAACTTCTACAACTCATAAACACTTTCAGCAATGTAGCAGGATACAAGATTAACTCAAAAAAAAAAAATCAGTAGCCCTCCTGTACACAGATGATAAAAGGGCCGAGAAAGAAACCAGAGAATCAACACCCTTCACAATAGCCACAAATGGCATAAAATATCTCAGAGTAACTCTAACCAAACAAGTGGAAGACTTGTATGACAAGAACTTTAAATCTTTGAAGAAAGAAATTGAAGAATATTCCAGAAAGTAGAAAGCCCTCCCATGCTCTTGGGTAGGCAGATTTAATATAGTAAAAATGGCAATCTTACCGAAAGCAATGTACAGATTCGACACAATGCCCATCAAAATCCCAGCAAAATTTTTCAAAGACCTCGAAAGAACAGTACTCAACTTCATTTGGAAAAGCAAAAAACCCAGGATAGCCAAAACAATCCTGGGCAATAAAAGAACATCTGGAGGCATCACAGTCCCTGACTTCAAACTCTACTACAGAGCTACAGTACTGAAAACAGCCTGGTACTGGCATAAGAACAGACAGGAGGACCAATGGAACTGAATAGAAGACCCAGATATCAATCCACACATCTTTGAACACCTGATCTTTGATAAAGAAGCAAAAAATATCAAATGGAAAAAAGAAAGCATATTCAACAAGTGGTGCTGGCATAACTGGATATCAACATGTAGAAAAATGAAAATAGACCCATATTTATCACCATGTACAAAACATAAATCCAAAT